>JALHKN010413291.1:0-10500 GCA_039513755.1 Hyalella sp. 3TK10
TTTAATGATAGCCGATCTCTATCAGAGAGCTTGGAAGGCCGACCAGAGTTGCTCCGATTGTTGGAGGTCTTTCCCTGTTTTTCGAATTTTGACATGGTCCTAGATATAGTAGCTCTTGAAAAACGCAAAAGCTCAGCGGTCGTGGTGATCGAAGCTCCTGCCATGCGAGCACCAACAATTTGCCGTTTTTCACAATCAGTTAGGTCACGCATTTTACCTAAATATCAATTAAATCTGGTATAGATGGAAAATATAAAATTGAGTAGCAAGAACAACCTATTCACAGTGAATATATACCAGCATAATGAAACTCGGATCAATATTTTGGATGAAACCGAATTTTTAAGAAAAAGTACTAAAAAGTGTAGTGTTCCAATTATTTTGACCAACCCCTGTATATGTGAATACTTATCTTAAATAAATCTATAGAATAGACGAATGCCAGGAAATTCGCCTCAGAAGCGTATAAGCAATATATTGCGTGGCTTGAGTTTTTGAGTTACACGAGTGGTACGCGATGCATAATACATGATTTTTAAGCGATGATCAGGTAATTTTAAATAGCCACTTATTTGCAATAGCTTGCTGGTCAAGATTTTATGTGTTAATTAATTTGGCAGTTAAGAAAATTTGCCTCTAAAATCACACCGAGTAGTGGTGTAACTGAATGAGTTATATAAGAACACGTACGTGTTGGGAAAATTTTTCGCGAGAGGGTAAGCGAGTAAATACGAGTTTGAAATTGCAGACTGCAATCTAAAACCTACCTCAGGCATGTTATGTAAAATATGCTGAAATTTATTTATAGCTGAGAAATTTGAATGTTCAATAGAATAGCGAAAATTGGGAAATTCCTAATACGAAGCTGTTATTCGTGAATATCTGGACACCGCTCACAGTAACATTACTTATGGGAATTGACTAGCGAAGATGCATGCTCCAAGTGGACACAAGCGCTTAATAGCATATGGCTCGCGATGCTGTGAGTGAGCCTTATCACTGATGGCGCGCGAGATAACGCGCGAACCTGAAAAGCGTTTTAAGCCCGACTACGTCACTGCAGGGAAACCAGTTCACAAGCTGGATGATGTAAATACAGAGTCCGAACTTCTACTCTATGTAGTAAATTTTGGCCAGTGGTGAGAGTGCCTGGATACTGGTCTGTATGACCAGGGTTCGAGTCTGAGAGGGTTTTTACTTTGATGCCTGCTGCCTGGTAATAAAAATTTGTGATGAAAGTACGTATGTGGAGCTGCTTGCGCATCTATACGTGTGTGGAATGCTACAAATTGTGAATTAGGTAACACTAAATAAACATCCCAGATATCTGAAAAACTTACATAAATGAAAGTCTCATAAATATAAAAATGCGATAGCGCTGTCCTATAAATTTAAAAAAATTATACAACTGTTATGCGTTAGCTAGGTACGTAACTGTGTATGTCTGATGAAAGTACACGAAAATCCTATGAAATAATTCAGACTAAAATGATAAATTACTCTACGATCTATTAGAAAACGAGATGAGGGTGTGACGTCATATACGAGTTAATATGTAACTACAAGATTTCCAAGGTAAAATTTCAATGGTAAATAAATATTGCAAATTCCAAAAAGCTGAGGGTAGTTTAGCAGGGTAGGGTATGGTGGCGAGGTAGTCTAGGATAGGGGGGTTAGCGGGGAGAAAAAGGCAAGTGATGGTATGGATCTACAAAATTTCGAAAAATTCGAGATTTCAAAAATTGAGGGACAATTCAAAGGGAAAATTCGAGAATTTCAAGAATTGAGTGAAAATGTACATTGATATACCGTAGAGTTTGAGAGTAGGTTAGGCTGAGAGTTGGGTAGGCTGGCGGGGGAAAAATGGCGAGAAAAAATATCGGGGGAAAATCCGAGGGTAAGTAAGGGTAAGTGAGGGTAAAATGCGAGGGTAACCGGAAGTGCGGGAAGGGACACCGGAAGTAGGGGGGCGAGGGCGGCCGGAAGTAGGGGGGGGCGGAAGTGGCCCAATTGACTGCTAGGTAACTACTAGTGAACACACTGATTTGAATGCTGATGACCTAAATTGGTTAGATGCTTATTTGTTAATAGCAGTTGAAGGCATCGGGGTCGAAAGTTATTTACCATTTTCCCCAGGTCGAATGAATGATCAGGCGAGAAAATGAAAATTGCAAAGGAGACCAGTTCAATCATGACAAATTACACTGGTGTTGATTTAGGTTGACATGCCTCCATTACACATGCATGTTTTTGGCGCAACTACTTCTGCGACTTCGTTGCTGGTTTTCACTTGACTACGCTTCATCAAATAGTTATTTTGCAGCCCGTAAAGTATGGACAACCATAAAGGGTGATTGTGTTCATTATTGGCATCGTTCAACGAACTATTTTCCAACGGCACCAACATCATTTCGAATGAATCTTGTGCCTAAAAATGAACTAATTTAATTGCATTTCTATACGCTTTACAATTATTCATTATCATGATTATAGTTATCATCAGTCCTTATCAGTTGTTCTACATGATTTGATATTAAAAACTAAATAATGTCTCTAACGAAACTATTTTTATGCATGCGTACTTTGTGGGATAAAAGTTTTGTCGGGCGATTAATTTATTTTTCCAAGTCCCAAAAGTTGCATGGAGTTCAATTTATTGCATGGTGTTCAGGAATTAACTCTATAACATTTTACTCGCTGTTTACATGCTTCAGATGTGATAATAGCGTCCGCAATTTCTCAAGCCCAAAGACCAGACGCTCAAAACAGATCACAATATCGAAAACCATCAGTAAGTCACCATTCAAGCATTGAAATAATTCATTAAATGGAAGGCATGAAACCTAGTTCTACGATCCTCCTACAGCTTACGATCTTCCTAGGAATTGTTTCATGTATGTGGTCCCTAGGAGCAAGGAAAAGAGCTGCACTCGTAAACCATCCAATAGTCTTAAAAGAGTTAAGTAAGCCATAAAATAGTCTTAAATCAGTTAAGTAAGCCATCAAATAGTCTTAAAACAGTTAAGTAAGCCATAAAATAGTATTAAAACAGTTAAGTAAGCCATCAAATAGTCTTAAAACTGTTAAGTAAGCCATAAAATAGTCTTAAAACAGTTAAGTAAGCATCAAATAGTCTTAAAACAGTTAAGTAAACCATCCAATAGGCTCAAAACAGTTGAGTGAACCACCCAAAAGGCTTAGAAACAGTTGGGTAAACATCCAATAGGCTTAAAACAGTTAAGTAAACCATCAAATAGTCTTAAAACGGTTAAGTAAACCATCCAATAGGCTCAAAACAGTTAAGTAAATCATCATCCAATAGGCTTAAAAACAGTAAAGTAAACCATCCAATAGGCTTACAAAACAGTTAGGTAAACCAACCAGTAGGCTTAAAAACCGTTAAGTAAACCAACCAGTAGGCTTAACAACCGTTTAGTAAACCATCCAATAGGCTTAAAAACATTCAAGTAAACTCACCAATAGGCTTAAAAACAGTTGAGCAAACCATCAAACAGGCTTAAAAAATAGTCAAGTAAATCATCCAAGAGCCTTAAGAAGCACGTAAGTAAACCATTCGATAGCCTTAAAAACAGTCAAGTGAACTACCAAATAGGCTTCAAAACAGTTAGGTAAACCATCCAATAGGCTTTAAAAACAGTTGAGTAAACCATTCAATGGGCTTTGGAAACATTTAAGTAACCATCCAATAGGCTTAAAACAGTTAAGTTAACCATCCAATTGGCTTAAAACATTCAAGTTAACCATCCAATTGGCTTAAAAACAGTTAAGTTAACCATCCAGTTGGCTTTAAACAGTTAAGTACACCATCCTGTAGGCTTAACAATCGTTAAGTACACCATTCAACAGGCTTAAAAAATAGTTAGGTAAACCACCCAATAGCCTCAAAAAACAGTTGAGTAAACCATCCAATAGGCTTAAAACAGTGGAGTAAACCATCCAATAAGCTTACAATCAGTTGAGTGAACCATCCAATAGGCTTAAAACAGTGGAGTAAACCATCCAATAGGCTTAAAACAGTGGAGTAAACCATCCAATAGGCTTAAAACAGTGGAGTAAACCATCCAATAAGCTTACAATCAGTTGAGTGAACCATCCAATTGGCTTAAGACAGTTAAGTAAGCCATCTAATAGGCTCAAAAAATAGTAACGAAATCATCACAGTCAATAGCATCTCACGGTAACGATACCTTTACGCAGTAACGATACTATCACACGGTCGCGATACCATCTCACGGTAACGATACCATTACACGGTAACAATACCATTACACGGTAACGATACCACCACACCGTAACGATTCCACCATGCAGTCACGATACCACCGCACCGTAACGATACCACCATGCAGTCACGATACCACCGCACCGTAACGATACCACCATGCCCTCACGATACCACCGCACCGTAACGATACCCCCATGCAGTCACGATACCGCTGCACGGTAAATGGCATCTCACGGTAACTGATCACACAGGCCGTGGTTCAGCGCCCCGCGTCCCGCCTCCTCGACACCGGGGAAGCAAGTAAGCCTGAGGACAATCCCCTCTCCTCCTCTGCGTCTTGTAAGCTAAGCAGAACTGAAGGCGGGGGGTGTCTTGTGCCCGACACTTCAGGTAAGTTGACCTTCAAGTTACTCTTGAGTTCGCTCTTTGAACTTACTTCTGGGTTATTCCTAGCTATTCCTAGCTAAGCCTTTTAGCTTACCCTTTTAGTTAACCTCTGAGCTAATCTCTAGGCTAACCTTTTGAGTTAACCTTCGACTTAACCCTCTGAGTTGAGTTAACCCTTCATTGCCTAAGCAGACGCATGCGTCCAATTCATAACAATATGCTTTATCCGCCTGAACGGTACGTGAACCCTCAACCGCCCGAGCGGACGTTTTCGTTTTCACCATGGTAATGCTATTCCTACCAGACGCCAGATGGTCAAAAGCATTATGATGTTGTCAAGCCATAAGCCAATCCCCATTCAGGTGGTTTCGAACTTAACCTGCCAATTAGAGAACTTATTCATCGTAGAACTTCGATTCACCGAAAAAAATCAGTTAGCGTGGAGCCGCTAACTGTGAATGAATTATAGCTGTAAAGGGTTCATCCTTGACGTGGAAGTGGACATCTTTGTTGTGTACGTTTTGCCGCTTGCCATACTTATAGCCTTAAAAACAATTATTGTCATTCTTTTACTGTCTTTGATGCATTCTAAACTTTTTTGAAAAATCCTTGCATTAATTCTATTGTCCTCATAATAAGAATTTATTGTAATTTTAATTCGTTGACTAATAATGACTGTTGACTGTT
This sequence comes from Hyalella sp. 3TK10, assembly GCA_039513755.1. Lineage (NCBI taxonomy): Eukaryota > Metazoa > Arthropoda > Malacostraca > Amphipoda > Hyalellidae > Hyalella > Hyalella sp. 3TK10. The sequence goes on from JALHKN010413291.1 coordinate 5,321, forward strand.
GCATACGCCTTATTACTAATACTAATAATGACTGTTGCATACGCCTTATTACTAATACTAATAATGACTGTTGCATACGCCTTATTACTAACGCTAATAATGACCGTTGCATACGCCTTAATACTAATAATGCCTGTTGCATACGCCTTATTACTAATACAAATAATGACTGATGCATACGCCTTATTACTAGTACTAATAATGACTCTTGCATACGCCTTACTTTTCACCTTCTTTCAGGCTCCTCTACTTTAACATCAAATTATTCTTAGCTCTTCTCTGTCGGCAATTCATCCAATACAGGCTTAGGCTCAAATGTTATCTTTGCATCTTTCCTTATGTTATTACTATTTACTATCTTGGAATTTAGTTTTCTTACTCAGTGATTTAAATAATTCCTGAATATTCCGAACTCGAATTTAAAAAGCATATTTTGTGAGAAATAATCTTTTACAAACGTTTTTTTGTCCTTACATTGATGTATGGGCTTGGTTCTTCGCATGAAGTAATGCATGTGTCTTGATGCGGTTCTGACGCCAGCCTCATTGTGATTCTTTTTAGTTTCATGATAACTTTACACTGAGTCCACAATTGGAATCTGGGCAGGATGTGACTGTTTAATGTTCCTCCAGGTGGCGGTAGTGGCAAATCATCGGTGAGAGGCATAGACCTCTCAGACCGGAGCACATGGCCGTCCCATTCCTCTTACGACCGCAGCAAGAAGTCCATTCTGAAGCACCGCGACCCAGAGACCGAGCAACTTCTGCCCACCATCAGTACAGACTCCCCAGTGAGGAAAAATAAGCAAACTCCCCCTGTAAAATTTGTTGGTTTGAGTGATGATGATGAAGAGTATGAACGGAGAATGCCCATCAGAAGACTGCCCCTATCTCCCCTACCTCCGAGGTGCCTACCTCGTGCGCCGCTGACAGACCTTTTCGCTGACTTCGACGGACAGGAATTTTGTTCTAGTCCAGGGAACATTATACCCGATGGGACTCTGCTCGACCATGAGAATGCCAACACAGTTCTACGCTGCTCGAGGCAAAACTGTAAGCTAAACACCCCTGCCAACACCGCATCTGTCATTCAAGATCCATTACTTTCACCTCAGCTCATACCTTTGTGCATCTGTGGCGCAGCCATGACACGAATTCCCGCTCAGTCGAATCAAAGGGAGAACAAAACTTTGATTTATGACATCACAGCATCGCCAAACCTATCCATCTTCTCTGCGGCAACAGACCAAACTGCTTGTGTATCTTCAGACTCCGAGTGCATGAGTGATAAAGAGGGTACTTCCTCATGGCTCATGCCTGACACTCCCGGCCCACAGAGGAGATCTTCTGTCTCTCGGAGTAGTCAGAAAACGCATGACTTGAAGCAGGCAACAGACCTTAATGTTGATGAAAATGATCACGCCCCGACTGAAGAGACTAAACTCATAAATTCATCTGGCAAACTTCCAGGTGACAAGAATGAATGAGGCGTCAGTGTACTTAATGCGTTAGTGGGTAGCAGGTAAATGTATCTCTTAGAAGGTGCGTTTGGAGGAGACGGAAGCTATAGGGGCCAACCACACTACCTCTGAATGGCACTTTACAATTTGTTGTACGGTTTGAGCTTCTCTGCTTTGTAATATATTCTTCATTTGAATTCACGTGCTTCTAAGTATTAGAAATATTACGCTTGGATAAGATGTATTCCAATACTTTTGCTCTATTTGATGAGAACAATCGTTTACCTACAGTCGCCTACCTCAGACGTATATATTGTACCTCAATGCTTGTATGATACGCAACAAGAAGTACTATTGACTCAATACTGTCAGTGCTTATATAAAACAATTACTATGAGCAACTTAAATTTATCATCTATCAATTTAAATGATTATTCTTTAAGCGTTTTGAGCTGCTTCTATAGACACTCTCGTAGAGGAACGGAATAATTTCTGTAGATGAAATCAAATTCGAATTGCTTTTCCTATCTTCATTTAGTAGGATCAAGTATTTGTATTATACTCTCGCTTTGAAGAGCAGCACTAGTGTTGTATCCCTAGCATTTTATGGATTATCACATGCTAAGAAACAAAGGCTCGTATACCAGAGGTAGTCGTTACATCAGACTTTTTGCTAATTAATTTATGTTATGTTACGACTTTAATATGTTGGCTTCTGACAACAATATGAACGTTCATTGCCACCCTCTTGCCATCATCAATGTGCAAATAAAGCTTCATTATAGGTGTGTAACACTCGTAAAGACACAAATGCGAATCTGGATCTGAACCTGTCTTGTCCTGAACCTAGCCTGAGAAGGATTAAAACTTCTGATAAAATATAAGCGTATGTGAAGAAAGAGTTACTAACCATTTTGAGGTTAGGTATAGGTCTGGACAGATTTCGATCCGGGTTGGGTTCTGTCCTCTAGTTAGCGTCTAGGTATGTTGAGGTGTTGGAAGCACATCTGTTAGCTAGACTTTGTCGTCCGTCATTTTATACTTTTTAATATAAGAGATTTATTCAGGTAGGGTCTTGTCTGGTTGTGTGTGTGGTTGCACCTTCAGGTGTTGTCTCTTTATACAGCTTAGAAACTGCCCGCTCTACAAATTGACTTTAAACGGGAACCGAGCTTCAAGTGTACATTGATTAATCAATAATTGACAAAATTCGGGAAATTCATCCTTTTTTCTTGTGTGAGTTTAAAAACAAACTATGAACACCATGAAAACAGGACACTGTACAATGGTGTATATATCGTAGGGCGTAGTGTTGAACGTTCGTTGCTGTTGGAGGCTCCAATCCTTTTGTTTAACACCCTGATGACGCTGTTTACATGCGCAAACTCGAACGGTCTCTGCGTGTTAAATGTCATATCTAATCTGCTGTTGACAGAGAACGGGAAAATTATCAGGCATAATTAACCAGTGAAGGACGATGCTGCTGCAAATTCAATCTTGTTTGTCTTCCTTCCTTGCTAGCTGCTACGCTTTATTATAACATTAGGGATCCCTGGCAAGTCATCTAAGAACAAAAGTCACGGCTCGTTGCAAGAACATGTTTTCCTTAATTAGATTAAGATTGACCAAAGGTTCCATAATACTCTAAGTCTCGTGCCAAAGTAGAAAAAAATCTTTTAACTCGTCCGGGCTAAACTTGTCCTCTGAAAAATCCTGCCTGCAGTGGCCAAAAGTTAGAAGTATGAGCCTTAAATTTATGTAAGCTCTATCTGTAACCTAGAATATTATTTAGAGTGTAATCCACGCAAATATCTTCGATGATTCGCAAATATATCTTCGTTAGATAGCTCAATGCGTACTGCACTCGTTGCTATGCTTGTGATATATCGTTGTTTAGAGAACTTACTTTGCTGTCTGACCTTGCAACAGTTGCATCATGCAATGTTACGTCGTTCATATAAGATAATTAGTACAGTTCAAAACCTTACGAAATAGTCTCTCTGGAGAGGGCTTTAGTCGCGGTACACCACTTTTACCATTCAACGCACACCAGTCAAAAAGCGCATACAATTGTTTTAACTCGAATTGAATTTTCTGATTGTATGGCAAATGAAGTCAACAGATACATGAGCTCCAGTGTGATTTTGATTTTAACCTAGATTTAGTGCAACGAAATGTCGAGTTGATAGTAATGGCTGGGTCATGAATAAGTCAAATCTTGTGATGCTTGCATGCGAAATGGTTGAAGAGAACGTACCAGGAATCCATTTGTGGAGCTCAAATCATTTGCAGCCAAGACGTCAAATTGGCAAAGCTCTTCCAAGCGAGACTATGCCGTCAGAGTATTGATGTCAAACGTATGGTCAAATTAGTAATTAAAGCAGCGAATTGTCTCTCGAGGGCTGCGTGAACCTACTTGAATTATGTGTCTCATCTTTATTCATGACTCCCCACTCACGTGCCTGGCTGCATCAGTCTTGTGGATCAGGGGCTGGATGATAAGGAATTAGCTAGGTGATCCTAAATTACACGACTGTTGTAAGTTCTGGTTTCCCGTCCGCGATTGGTTGGTTTGTTTGAAAACCTTGATGGTGATTGGCTGGTGGGTTTGCGTCGTCTCGATCATTGTCAAGTCTCTGACTCCTGTGCTGGTAGGCGTTTTATTCACATTATTTCTTTACTTTTGACCAAGAAGATGGGCAGAATTTGCCAATTTAAATGAGTTAGGCTAACTCACGTGAAAATCTCAATTAACGCCAAACTTCAAGTCTCTCCAAGAAAAAACAAGCTGAAGGCAAATTTAATATTTCCGTACATATAACAATGAAATATTTATTATTAACAATTTTTTAACATCATGAAGTTGGTTTGCTTACCTTGACGATGCTGTTCGTGTGGTAGAAACGTCGAAATCAGCCCTCGGTTCATGAGCTGGTCGAGTGCTACGTTCCACTCGTAACCACATGCACTATGTAGAGCCCAGATTCGGCCCACTTATAAACATGGGTTTCAAATGGACCAATGGACATACGTCTTCTTTAGTTAATTTATTACCTTCGAAGCTCTATGAATTAGAATCCAGGTAGAGTCCATGGATACGTGCGTTTAAAAAAAGGCTTTAAATGAACATCATATGCATTCACTAGTTTTTCTACATGGGGATCATTCATCAATTAGTAAGATAAACGTGAACTAATAATCACATTCCCCGTTCTGGTCCATAAACTGAAGGCAGCCATCACAAGGTATATCTAGAGAACAAACTGAAACAACCAAGACCAAATCTGTACTGCGATTTATCCCTCCTGGGTGATGACGTTACTAGTGTACAGAAGCTATATCCTGCATAATCATATTCCTGCCTATACCATCTCTTGCCTATATATATACGGTGGACGTTGTCTATTATTGTGTTGCTACGTTGTGCCCGTCATTAGCAGCAGGTCTTCCTCCCCAGCTCGCGTTCCACCATCACAAGTAGCAGGTCCTCCTCCCCAGCTTGCGTTCCAACTTCACAAGTAGCAGGTCCTCCTCCCCAGCTTGCGTTCCACCATCACAAGCAGCAGGTTCTCCTCCCCAGCTTTGCGTCCCACCATCAAAAGCCGCAGGTCCTCCTCCCCAGCTTGCGTCCCACCACCACCAGCATTAGGTCTTCCTCCCCAGCTTGCATCCCACCATCACAAGCAGCAGGTCCTCCTCCCCAGCTTGCGTCCCACCATCA
>JALHKN010414263.1:0-10249 GCA_039513755.1 Hyalella sp. 3TK10
ACATTTAATTTAAATTCTAAAATTAATTTTCTATTTAAAATTTCAAAACGGGGGTTAACTGGGGGTTCTTTGTTAAATGGGGGTTTGACAGTTCAGGGATTATCTATCCCGAGCAACGCCGGGGTCACCTGCTAGTAAGAAATAAAATAAATATCGCTTCATAGTATGCATCACAATACAATAGCGTACTGGTATCGTGCGTACAAAAATTTCCTCATATTCTCTCTTTACAACACATTGAGGTCGTTTAAAAATGTATTTAAAACCTTTAAAATGATCTTGAGGTCTTCGCTAAAGATTTTTCATTAAAACTTTTAGAGCCCTTTGTCTCGTTAGTGAAGGGTTTAATCAATGAATTAAAATCTTGTTTATATCCCCTAATTGAAGGACGTGGCCTTAATATTCGACATTCATTGATGGAATTTACATTAGGCGCCGCACGAATGCAGTGAAACACTAGCATCACTGTTTCAAATTTTTTGAAGATATGTTCCACTGATCACTTGTTCGATAATGAGTTTAGGGCTTAGTCAGTGACCTCAATGCATTTCGTATGTGGTTTCGAACAGTTTTAAACGGACCCTAACAGCTGTTGTCGTTAAATGCGCAACATTTGAGTGTAATTTCGAAACTTTGTTTCTACTCTACTTCAATTTATGACACGATGGTAAATTAACAGAACAGTTTTATGAGCAATTTTTTACATTGAAAAACGCTCTGTATCGTTCTTAGCAAAGTAGTTTGTGTTATGACTGAGTGAATATCCTTACTAGGATGCAGGTTTGCGAAAGGGTTAACTTTACCTTTGATGTGTCCTTTTAGACCTTGCCTGATGTCGTTACTCCCGAAGCTCTCCTCTGTAAGTCCTGCCATAAATGGCTTCTGCATCGTCAGTTATATCCGTTTTTTGCTTGAAATTCTCGATATTTTCCATATTTTGCACAGCAATAATTTATTTACAGGTCCTATAGGTAATCTTTCAGGATGGTCTTGAGTGGACAGATTATAAACACGTGCTTGCGGCTTGCATAGTCTTTAGTATTGCAACAAAAGCGACACATGCATCATCTTTCGTTCAAGAGCTTAAATGAGGAGTTGTTTTTATGACTTTTACCGATATGATTTTCATGAGATCTAATGTTTCAGTTTCGATATTTCTTTTCGTGAAGAAACAAAACAACAAAAGAGAAATCGCACAATGAAACGAAAAAAATAAAGTAGTAATAAAGGAATATAGAAAAAAAGTCATGAGGACTAATCAGGTCAAATATAAATAAAGGACTCATCGAGACCACGTGATAAATAAATACGAATAACCATATTTTTAGTGCTCATGGACGTCTAAAGAGAAATAACGAGCAGAAATAACGCAGGTGAAATGTAGAGCGAGCGGCTAACGTAGCCACAAGTGACGTATTGTCTGACTTGTCATCATCACTGCTGTTGTTGAAAGAACGTGTTTAGTTATTTCCAGGTCGAATAAATGCTTTCAAACAGATTTAATCAGGCTCAATACTGACCTCGTAGCTTAGTACCTACTGTTCATGACTATCTACGCATGAAAAAAACCTGTACTTATGATCAACTAAGTTGCATCGCTTGAAAAGATTTACTTACCTTAGACGCAAACATTTTCATCAAGCATCAACTCATCGCCACATGGTGTGCGTTCTACAATGAAAATGCTGTGTTATATTTTAGTCTTTACTTAACTAAAACAAAAGTTATTCCAGTCACATGCTTCTATTCTAAAGCAGTAATGAAGTTAGGCTTCAATCTTGGAAATGAGAAAGATTTTTTAATTCAACAAGCCACTCATTCACCAAAACATAAGAGCGCTAACGACATCGTCATAGTTTTACCATTTAGTCAATTATTACCACCAGTTTTCATACGACAGTACGTACGTGACTCTCAGCCCTTGTGGAAAATTAAAGCGTAGCTTTTTCCTGACCTTCTTTTGAAGGCGCAGAACAAAAAATCGAGTGATGTCTGCTCACGTTTGAAGTTCCCTTTGAATCAGAGTCGAATGAAATCCAGGCAATCCTGGCTATGATGTTGAAAAATTAATATCCACTTCAGCTCTGGAGAGCCACTGCAAGGTAGCGTCATATCAATCGATATCGGCCGCGCTATCACAATCACAAGCGATATTGGACGCGCATGTGTGAAGTGGACTTTATCAACGATACCTTCAATGCAAAAGACTAACTTCATTGCACGGGAAATCGAGGAATCTAAGCTTGATCGAAACTTCAGTGTTTTTCAACTTGCGAACGCTGATGAGTTCCCTGGTGCCTAAAGTCGCTTCTGTTTTGCTCGGGGGAAGATAACCAGATAACCTTGACACGGCTTGGCAATTCAGTATTGAAGACTTTATGCTAACGAATATAGTATGAAATTTGTTCAACCATCAAATTCACAACACTGCATAAAAGCCAATGAATTAATGAAGTCGCTTCAAATAACTTATTTAATGAATATTTAGCACTTATTTAGCTCCCGACTTTTTTTTATTATTTTTCAGCATTCTACAAACCAAGTAATCTGCGAAATAAATCGAATAATCATGTAATTTTGATGTTACTAGAATTATTTTCCGCATAGTTTCCGTTAAATTCATCCTGCACCTTGGAATGAACCTAAAAAAATAAAAATAAATTGAGACGATCGTAACGAACATGATGGAACATGAGTCATGAGCTCCGACATGATCTTAAAGTTTATTTATACGACTATGATTGGCAGAATACTTGTAAAACACACTTGATCTACGATATCGTAACTATTTTGAGAATAAAATCGATGGATGAAAAGTAATTAAAATGTTAGTTGTAAAAACCGTAGAGTTTTGCTTACTGCAATCTGGGAGAGGTTTCAAAAGTCAAGTATCAACAAGTGTTTATCGGCGGCGTCAAGAGTCGCCGCTGTCGAGTATCAAGTTGATTCTAAAAAAACATATAACTGCAGAGAGTTCACATGATGAATATCGCTTCTGCTATTTTTGGAGCAAGGAAAGTCATCAATCTNTTTCTTGAGCTTCGTAATTCCAAGGGGAGTATTTTGGTCACGCATTGATCCGGGTGCTCGAAATAACCTGTCGTCGTTTCTGGGCATCAGGCTTTGTTCAAACAGGAATGGGATTCTCGCCTCATTGGTAACTCCCATGTGGAGAATTTCCCACTGAATGAATATGCATTTTCATATTTAGGAGCGTTAAATTGTATAAACATTTTTATTCAAGGCACGCACTGCGAAAGAACCACTCATTCGATGCATTGAATTCAAAGTGATATTGGAGATCAATACCAGAAATATCACTTCTTCAAGACAATCAAGCCGGGAAGCTCGCGTCTTTGAAACCTGATCAACGAAAAGAACACTCCATGAATACAAGCCAGCGGGAAAGTTCACCTCTTCGAAGCATGCTTTTAAAAAATGAATTTACGAAGCAGGCACCTGCAAGAGATCACATTTTCCAGGCGTGTATCTCAAGAGGAGTTTTTCTTCAGTTTCAGATCTTCAATGGCTTTGTCTAAAAACAATTATTATGGATGCCGGTGTCTTTGAATGCGCTCTGTCAAGCCTGCTGTTTGTTGGAAGACACAATACATAATCATATGTTTAATACCAACGTTACGCATTGAGTTGCATTCTTCAGAGCATTGAAAGCATGAAAGCACATTGTCTGTTGATGATTGAAACAGCTCTATAGAATTTTATTTTCAGGTATTCAACTATCGTGCCAGAGACGTTTTGCTCTTGCGTGCTATTTTCATTTGAAATTTTTTATTTTCTTTCAAAAGCTTATTTTTGCTGCTCTTTCATTCTATCAAAAAGCTGGTTTTCATGTTAGTTGATGTATACGATTTTTGGGCTTGAGTCAGTGACAAACCAGAGCTTGTTTTATAAGCCGGGGTAATGTTTTTGACGCTTAAAGTTATCTAGTATAATTATGAAAGTAACTTTTAAATTTTTCTACCCCCACCTATGGGATTGAATGAACACCTCGAGACTTTTACAGCAATCAATTAAATGTTAAGCAGATCGCTACGGAGAGCTCAAGCGTTGTTTTCATGAACGAAAGAGAGTACTCATGTCGGAGCAAGAAACGAGTAATGCTCATCCGAGCGTGATGTGCTGGCGAATAAAACTCTGCACTTGCACTGGTACTTAGTACTTTTAATTGCTGCACATGAACAAACAATGGGAGATAATTATTTTTGTGCTGTTCAATTTTTAGCAAACTGCATTACGGAAACGGATGTAGAAGACATTTGAGTTTATCTGATAACTTAATTAACATCACTTATCAATTGAAGCCTCTGATTCACTAATTAATTTCGTATATTTATATTTTCATTTATGTGATTTCAATTCGATTAGTTTACCTTTTCTATTTATTTCTTTCTTTTCCATGGTGTCTTCATAAGAACACATTGTTGAGGAGTGGCTGCAGGCGTATATGATTGCAACGAACTTACTGCCTTGCTCATCAATTCTGTTATTTAACACAGCTCGCTGTTGGCGAGAATTTGTCGGGTCCCAATCCTCATTAATTTACGTTTTTTGAAATAATATCGTCTCGTTTATCGAATACTCGACGATATCGCCATTACGTTGCAGGCTAAATTGAATCATAGTTGTTATACTCCTTCAATTTCTTTGAACATTTATTGAATGCTGTTCATTGTCGGCAGGAGGTTGCGGGCTGTGGACTGGTGTGCACGCATCCTATTGCCGTGCAGCCCCTGCCTACACAAGCCTTTAGACGAGTCTCTCCACCGCCACAACACCGAGTACACAACCATGACTGACACGCGCCGAGCTGGAAACTCCTCTTCAGTAAGATTTGCTTCATACAGGTTCGCTCTTACATACTTTACACGTTGGCATCTACTCTTCTCTACATGTGCTTCTTGCTGGACCCTACCTGTGTCGAATAAACCCTTCGTCCAATCTCATGGATGGTAATTAGACTCGGCCGTTAATGGATTAACTGCAAGATAATTTATTTATACATTTATTTATAATTTATTAAAATACATTGATTGTTTGTTGCTTGCAAACTTGGATAATTTAGTAAAATACCGTGATTGTTTGTTGCTTGAGAATTTAATAGTTTTTTCTTGATAATAATAATATAGTATATCAGAATGCAAGACTTTATGTGGAGAAAACGTTGGATGAAAGTTGACTACTCGCCAGACAAATAATCAACAGCTGTTTTGGTTATGATTGATTAATTAAATGGATGGCTTGATATAAAGATTTGCTTGCAATAGAGATTGCAAGAATACAGATTGCTTGTTGCCTGTCACTCAAACAGAGTTTTTTATTCCCTACAAAACTTGATGTAATTATAGACCCTTCATCTGAGCCTTGCTCAGCTAAAATGTAATGCTTGATCAGAAGTTTTATTTGCGTGGGATGTTAAAGATTAAATGTCAACCGTTGCCTGTCAACAAATTCTACACTCTTTTTGTCGTCCCTAATTGATGTGGAGATTCACTTGAATAAGAAGCATTGCTTGTACATTGTTGTTGAAATAATCGTAGCTCTTCGGTCCGGCAAGACTTCTTTCAGAAATAAACTTGGTAACTACAAGGCAATTTTCTCGTTTGCCGTTGAAAAACATCATCAGCTCCTATGCCTGCCAAGAGTTTGTACGTAAATGTACGTGCTATAACTTACACTGCTCGCTTGTTGCAACTCAAAAATACCTAGCGACGCAACTCTACTCTGATCGAATCGAATTCACATATCTCTCATGACACATATGGGCAGGAGAACGTAGAGAGCTCGATGCCTGTTATGGAGACAGTCTACACCTGCTCTCCTCTGTGCTCTGGTATAATCGGCCTGCAATATAGGTAGCAATGGATGTGAAATGATCCAATCTGGCATGTGTACTGTTATTATTGATATTAAATTTCATATAATGGTTCAGTTTAATACAACCTTTAATTTCTTGCATGCTCAGATTTGACTGAACTTTTCAGCCCATGAGCCATTCATTGGTCACTAACTCTCCCATGTTAATAGTATTTTAGTACATTAAGCTCTTCACGTCGTGAGCAAGTTTAATATATATCACTTGAAATACTGTTCAAATTTTTGCTTTATTTTTGGAATAAGTTTAGAGCCCATGAATATTTGACTCCGTTTGAGATCGTTTTTATCTACAAAATTTCATCCATCGATTGAAATAGTTTAAATTGTGAATTTGAATTTCCCCTTTGATCAAAATCATGTATATGGCCTCCACAGCTTGCGGAATCTTAGTCGAATGTGTTAGAATTTTTGATAAAATTGAATTTGTTGCGTACCCCAAAATGTAATTCAAGAAAGTTATTTGAGTGAAAATTCAGGCAAGACTTATCTTTATTTTTAGCGAATATTTAAATACCCGAGCACAAATTTAATTTGTTACCAATAACTGCCAGATGAATTCAATACTAAGGTGTGAATAGGATTATAATAATTATCTAATTCGAATAATTGTGTATTAAGGAGCCATTCCATCAAGTTCTGTAATTAGCATTAACTAGTGTCAATTATATTTTTCAACAGGTTCAGATCAGTTCGGTATGCGAACAACAACGGGGTCTTCTCGCAGAGAACAAGAAAGTGCAGCCTCTACAGCCTGCGCGAACGCATGTGGTTTAACAACATCACCTATCGTGGCTACGATCCTGCAATAGGCCGATCGAAGAATTCCCAGTCGCCAGGGACAAATGTAAATAGCAAACACTACGCAGGGAGCGACTCCAGTCTCGGTACGAGTGACAAAAACATGAATGGATGCGAGGTCGAACTGTCGTCTGTGGAGTCACTCAACGTGAAATTGTCTGATAAAAGCCCAAGCCGCGGGACTCCCTCCCTAAAAGCGTCTTTAGTTGTTCACCAGAGTCAGTCTACCAATGTGGCTGACGGCATTACCGTTGATCAAAATTCTGTGATGGGAACCTTTGTGTAAGCTAAACATAAATATTATTGTTTTTTATTATTATATCTGCCATAAGATCAGTCAAGCTCCATTCGAGGTTTCTCAGAGAAAATGCCAGGAATGGAAAAAATAATAATCGTGCGCTATTCAACTTTATTTACCACGAATAAAATAAATTTTTTCAAACTGAATTAATTGAGAATATTAATGTATATATTGATGTCGACAATACAAGTTTTGTTCGGTGACTTGAGTTTATTTCATATATAGCCATTTTACTCGTAATTAAAACTGAAATGTTTCTGTCAAGTGTCGCTCAAACGTACCCAATGTTAGATTTAAGTAGACAAGCCAAAGATAAATTAGTAAATGTTGTGTGGATAATGTTTGCAGATGTTCGAGATGTTTGAAGATTCTTGTTTAGATACTCATATTCACATGGAAGATTTGTCGTGTCTACGGGACGCTGTGCTTAAAAAATATATTTGTGACGACTTAGATCAAATATGAGAGTCATTTTGGGGGTATGATTTAAGGGGTACCTAATCAGGGTAAGATTTGATAATGAATAAAAACTCGTGATATAATTTAAATTCGGTCGCTTCTAAAACAGAATCAAACCATTGCATTGTACCATGCCAAGCTTGATAAAATACGAACGACAAAAAATGTCAAAATTGAATTACCATCATATAAAACTTGTATTTACATGGAACATGATTCGTGTGAGTATGGACTGTATTTCCATATCATGTAGTGCATTCGTAATCAAAGATCCGTGAGCGCAACCGTATTATTCTAAGTCATTCCTAGATCCAGATCCACCTTGCAGTATTATTAACTTATGTGTGTATGTGTTACAATATAGTGATTTGCGTCCGAAATATTAATGGTGTGAGATTAGCCCTGTACGTTTTTGGAGGCAGCGGCTCCATAAAAGTTGTGTATCCATGTCATGCACTTACATTGGTTCTCAATTAAAATCACTTATAAATTACATATCTCCTTATTAACCCATATTTAACATTATTCTTCAGCACTTGGCTTGAGTTTTTAATTAGTTTAATCTTGCTCACTTCGCTCACACATATTTTTAATCTATAAAGTTAGATTGCACTTATTATTGTGTTTGGTGTACTTCATCAAAATATATTGTTGTTCTTCTAAAGTGGGAGTTGAATTACTATTGTACATGGTTCACTTCATCAAAATATATTGTAGATCTCGTGCAGTGGGAGTTGAATTACTATTGTACATGGTTCACTTCATCAAAATATATTGTAGATCTCGTGCAGTGGGAGTTGAATTACTATTGTGTTTGGTTAACTTACTCAAAATATATTGTAGGCCTTGTAAAGTGGGAGTTCAATTACTATTGCACTTGGTTCACTTCATCAAAATATATTGTTGGTTTTGTATAGTGGGAATTGAATTACGAGTACTATTGTATTTGGTTCACTTCATCAAAATGTATTGTTGGTCCAGTGAAGTGGGAGTTGAATTACTTTCAATTTCGCAACCTGAAGAAACTTCAATTGCTGATGTTATAAATTAAGATTAGCGAATCAAGTTCAATTTTGTATTCATAGTCGTACACAAGTTCTCAATTTATATTGTTCACTGTTGGCCGCATGAAATTAATTAAATTTGATTCTCAACACAAAACTCATTGTCATTCGTAATTATCTGATGAAGTCAAATGAGATCTTGGAATCAAAAGTAATCAAAATATCAGTTTATTTCCGAATTCACACCACCGAGAAAACCAATGAACTTTTTGGTTTGTAAACTTGTTCTGGACCTCAAATCTGGAATTTTTTCTTGTAAATGATGTTTTGAATTTCCAGAGAGTTTTGCAAGCGAATGTAAAGTAGAAAGGAAATAAGTAGACAATAAATGATTGATTATCAAAATTAATTCATTTATGATTATTTTGAGTGATCAGTTATTTGAACTGAAATTAATTATCTTATGTTCATTCTACTCATTTTACACACAAATTTATTATTTGATAATTTAAATTTATTGTTGTTTTTTTATAAAATAATACGATTTATTCATATATATTCATACTTAGTTTACTGAATGGCAAAATTAGATCCCATCCAAAAATAGCGTACAGTTATACAGTAAAAGTAACGTTGGCTTAGATTGAGTTAGGCTCCCAGACCAAATATTTTCTATCCAATTTACTCTCCTCCTGCCGACCAGTAACTCTTTTAACGAAGAAAGAACTAGGACACAACTTTGCTCAGATTTTGATTCTAAGCTGCAGGAAAAATTTGCAGCAGGGTATTAATGGAATTGGGTTAAGATATTTAATTTTGTTTGCAGAATATTCGGAAACTGATTTGTGTCCTCCACAAACTACGGAATAAGTAACAGTCGAGAGCATGTATATGAAAGTGAATATCTCAAACGTAAAATTTGAAGAGGTTTTATTTAGAGCTAATGCAGCCAGTCTTTTAGAGCTAATGCAGCCAGTCTTTTAGAGCGAATGCAGCCGGTCTTTTAGAGCTAATGCAGCCGGTCTTTTAGAGCTAATGCAGCCAGTCTTTTAGAGCTAATGCAACCAGTCTTTTAGAGCGAATGCAGCCTGTCTTTGAGAGCTAATGCAGCCAGTCTTTTAGAGCTAATGCAGCCGGTCTTTTAGAGCTAATGCAGCCGGTCTTTTAGAGCTAATGCAGCCGGTCTTTTAGAGCTAATGCAGCCAGTCTTTTAGAGCGAATGCAGCCTGTCTTTGAGAGCTAATGCAGCCAGTCTTTTAGAGCTAATGCAGCCAGTCTTTTAGAGCAAATGCAGCCAGTCTTTTAGAGCGCATGCAGCCAGTCTATTAGAGCTAATGCAGCCAGTCTTTTAGAGCGAATGCAGCCGGTCTTTTAGAGCGAATGCAGCCAGTCTTTTAGAGCTAATGCAGCCAGTCTTTTAGAGCGAATGCAGCCGGTCTTTTAGAGCGAATGCAGCCAGTCTTTTAGAGCGCATGCAGCCAGTCTTTTAGAGCGCATGCAGCCAGTCTTTTAGAGCTAATGCAGCCAGTCTTTTAAAGCGAATGCAGCCGGTCTTTTAGAGCGAATGCAGCCAGTCTTTTAGAGCGAATGCAGCCAGTCTTTTAGAGCGAATGCAGCCAGTCTTTTAGAGCGAATGCAGCCAGTCTTTTAGAGCGCATGCAGCCAACCTTTTAGAGCTAATGCAGCCAGTCTTTTAGAGCGAATGCAGCCGGTGTTTTAGAGCGAATGCAGCCGGTCCTTTAGAGCGAATGCAGCCGGTCTTTTAGAGCTAATGCAGCCAGTCTTTTAGAGC
>JALHKN010415703.1:1612-13122 GCA_039513755.1 Hyalella sp. 3TK10
GACTAAGTATTTTGAAATGGATTCCCACCACTATAGCGCGCTCATGGTTTAAACTTCAACTAGTACAAGGTTGGCCTACCAGCAGGTTTCGATTCAGTCAGACCTGCCGTTCGCAGCCTATGACGTTACCAAGACTAAAATTATAGTCAGTATCGATCGTAAATCAGTCTTAAAATGACACTTATCGAAAAAGAATTTTAAAGATAATATAGCCATGCAAAAAATCACTTTAATTTTCTTCATTCGCATTTTATTAATGGAAAATCTTGCTGCACCATCCTCTCCGCCATTAGAGTTTGACGATGCATGCATGCAAAGCTGTGTATGAGCTTGGAAAACAGCAGGCCAACAGACCCGAGTAAACTTCCTTTAAAATTGTGTATCTCTCTTGCACTTTAAACATATTCCAATTTTATTCCGGTACACAAATAATACATTTGTTTAGTGTATTTATTTACTAGTTAAAAGTGTACTATTTCGTGTTTGCTTTGCTTTGTTATCAACATTCCTCATTCACAGTGATCATAGCAACTTCAGTAATCATATTTATTGAAATTTTAACAATAAATGCTGCAAAAAAATTGAATCAAGTGAACACATGTAATATAAGTACTCAGCAGATTAGGCGATTGTAATCTTTGCTCAGGACCTACACGAATTGAATGCCTACATTAATGGCTCATTAAAATTTAAAGCCGTTTACTTACTGCACGTGTGTATGTGGTAACTTACAAATTCCTTTTTGAAGTAACTTTTTAGGTTATCAATTTTTTTCGCTCAGAAATTATTGCGGAGATCGTAGATGTTCGATAGCCAGCTGCTTCTTCATGCATGCGCAAATGCTTCTCTATGGCTAAAACAAAATCAAGATTATAATTATAAGAGTCGGACGAATTTCAGAGATGTCAACATCGCTTGTTTGTTTAGAAATCAACCCCGCTCGATTCAAGACGTGCAATGCTCTGTGTGGCAAGGCTTGATAATCATCATTGCACGTCAAACAACAAGAGTTATCTAACAGGGACAAGAAACTATCGCCTCAAAATAGTGTCGATCGAATGTTTTTCGGCATTGCATGGATAAAAAAGCTAAAAATACTTGGGCCAATCGATTCAGTATCCAGAGATAACTTGTTCGAGATAATCGTGTGTACATAAGTACGAGACTCTTTCGTTGCACCTCCAGACGTATTAAACACACAACTGAATAACACGTGGAATCAGCATTATTTTGGGGTATAAGATGGCAAATAAACACCGAATCTCCATTTATTGTTGACACTTTTGGTGGCTCCTATAATTGGTTGCCATAGACTACTACCGGTACTCAGCTTTCGCATTTCGGGATGAAACTTATTTATGGTTCAGCGCCAAATTCCATGAGTTTAAACAATAGTGAACCACAAGTAAGGAGTTTATCCATGTGCACTAATTATCCAGACTTTAATATCCGTCTTTCTCAAACCATTATTTTCAATTATATATTACCTATTTCTTGATAATTATTGTTTTTCTTTCCAAACCGAGGGACTTGTTTGGCTGGGATCTTAGCAGAAACTAGTTTGTAAATTCAAGCAGTTTTCGTTATAGAATCAAGACCTTTTTATAAATATAATTTCCGAAAGTTTGAATATGTGTTCGGATTTTTTACCAACAAGGGCTTCAACTATGTATAGTTAGATAACTGAGAAACGTACAATCCAACGACCACAATTTGTCGGGCCCAAATACTGGTGATCATTATAGCTGAGTGCGCATGATCGAGTCTTGCGTAATTAGGTGGTTGCAACATCTCGCAAGTCCCGTTATCAGAGACAAACATGCATGTGTGTAATTTTACTCTGATGGCCAACTTAATATAGGAAGAATTTATCGTCTTAGTTTGGAAATATTCAAATTGAAATCATGGACCAGCATCTATTGGCATGTTTGGTCCATCGATAACATTCCTCCGAGTTTCTTTTTACTGTTCGGCAGTGATTCCTTGACAACTGTGATCCCAAAATTAGCCATGAATTGCGCCAGTATTTTCATTAGATGGGATATTTTACCATNAGGCTAGACCCGGTGTCGGGTCAAAGGTGACTAGCGCGACAGATGCACGACTTCATCTATCGAGATCATTGCGATGGCGCGTTTGAAACGCCCCTAGTATAAGCTTCTGTGGTTATTCTCATTAATAAAGATCTAAGCTTTTTGCTCGTCCTATTTGACTGGAAGATCTGATAGGATCTGATTGTAGCATTGATATTAATGTTTCTGAATAGCAAAATGATGAATTATGAGGTCCTGGATCTAGTTAGGATTCCGAATGTTGATGGGACCCATGACTTGACACTGTCCAGGCCAACGCAAAAGATCAAATATGCTCATAAAAGATTCATATCGGTGCCCTCTCACATGCACCTAGCATCCAGAATCCTAATTTGTTACAATATTTATTAAGGGATCATATTCCTAGGATTTGCATCTCTACTTTGCATTGAAAGTATTTGCCCCATGTTGGAATGCTCATTTAAATTTTGGTTCTATCCTAAACTGATCTTCTTAAACTTCAAGATGCTTTTAATCTTTTTGATCAGAGCTCAGGAAAGTTGTCTTTGAGCAACGGCAGACGACCAATTATTATATACTTACGCCTCACGTAATGCAGAGGAATTAGAGTTCAATCAGTGTTCACACGAAATCTCGAAATGATTTCTCGGAGTCTGTAACTCTGTTTTAACTTGGATGTAATCAAACCTACAAATTTTGCGTATTGTCAAGTGCTCTCATTTGAATATCAGCACCACCACTTCTTCTGATTACGCCAGAAAACCTTTTAATTTATTTTACAATTGTCTGTGTTTAATTAGTTTTGAAATTGGATATCATCCGCATTGTATCAAATTATTATTTATACTCAAATATAAGACATATATATACTCGCTGTAATCTTTTGGCGAATTTTTCGATGCAAAACTCAGTTCGAAATTATGCATCGAAAAACTTCAAAAACATAGAATTATCTGTTGGCAGTCTAAATAAAAACTAATTTTCAATTGAAAGTTTACCAATCGTAAGTATTTTAGTTGCAACTGACAATATTTGTTGCACACTTCTTAACCGAATTTCCGCTTCTTTAGCAAACAAACAATGTTTCACTTGAAAGTGAAACTTTACTGATTCTTGAAACATTTGATGTTTGTAAAGTTATTGAAAATAAAAATCACAGCTTTAACAACTGATTACGTTTTAGAGCTTCCTCGTCTAAGTCATCACGTGGTAGCTAACTGAGCTGTAGTTCATGATGATGCGGTTGGAGCACTCAGTCTAGCGTCATCTAGTCTGTCCCAATACACAATATCTTCGGCAGCTGGTATATACGAGCATTGATAGCTCTGACTCGTGCTAATGCGATCTCTAAATGCAAGAAAATGATTTTCTCAAGTTATAAGCCCATAGTCATGCCAAATTTCATTTGAGAACTGAAATTTACATTAACTTTGTTAAAGAATGTTACATTTGTTCTTTGTTACATTAATTTTAGTGCAGTGCGTTAAGATGGAACGCAATCGTGTAAGTTCAACGCGAATAGTTCAGAAGCATCTTAGCGCGCTTTTAGAGCACGGTCAGCTCCGAGTTTGTAAAAGCGGATTTTTTACATGTATGTAAAAAGATCCATCTGTAAAATTATCCATAAATAATCAGAGATTTTTTAACGCTTGCTTTAACGATCCCTAAATACTCTTAAATATTGATTCAAGACAAAAAACAACCGATCAAAATATATGTGGTAACAAGTGTATTATCCATAAAGTTTTAGCTTTTTTAAACTCGAAACAGGAAGAAAAGCACATGCGTTATTCACCTTTATTTGTAATTTGAACTTTCATTTAATCAAAGAGACTTGATAAAATAAACATCTAAGCTGATCTCCCTTTTATTATGAACTGAATTCTAATCGCGTCCATCAGGTGTTGGAGCTGAAATCTTTTTCTTCATATCTTATTCTTAACAGAAATTTAGAAAACACAGTTCCTTCACAGTTCCCATGAGACTGTAACAGACATAATCAGTTTACTTCCGTCAACAAATGTGCGAAGTTTTCAAACATAATTCGACCAAAGTTTGAAATCATGTTTCAAGTTTTCCTGAGGGTTGTTTTTAACAGTCATCCACTAAATCCGAAAACCGCGTACAGAAATTGTGAATATGTAGAACACTATCGAGGAATGGTCACCTGCACTTAATTGAAGAGTTGTTAATTCGGTGTTAAGTGTCACCTGAAAATAAAAAAGACTGGCCGGTCTCTGTTCTGGGTGTATTGCATGGCCGTCGCCGTCCGGCGGCCGGTCAGTTCGACCTGATGCTTCCGTTTAGCGAAGCTTTCTGGTCCGTCGGTGAGATTTCCTCAGTTCTGTGCAAATAAGGGTTGAGAAAAAAAGGAAAAGCGACGCAGTGTCGCCAAGAAAAGAAGGACAAAATTAAATGACATGAGAGGCGGTAAAGGTCATGTGACGTATATTTCAATTTTATTGGGTTTCCGATCGCGTGAAACCATAATGGAGACCTCGTTTGGGCATTGAGTTGATTTGTGGTGAAAATTGTGTTCAATGTTTGCTTAATGTGGAACCATATATACTAGTGAAAATTGCGTTCAATGCGCGTTTCACTATTAATAGATTAGAATTTTCGTAAAAACTTTTTGTGATTTCTAGCAATTGTAATTGATTAGCTGGAGAAATTATCTGTAGATTGCTGTATACCATGAAAGCCGAGCGATTCTCCTGGCTGTTATTCTCGGTACGCATGGTAAATTTGAAATTGTGTTTTTGGTAAGCTTATTGAAGTACGTGAGCCGTGGTTGAGACCTGTCATTACACGATATAAATGCACAACATTGTCGCGAGGGATGAATGCACAAAATGTACTCATTCAACTCCGACGGCCATTGTCTTGACTGATGAATGTGTGTGATACGCTGGGGGTATCAGAATCTATTTCTAACAATGAGTTAATGATCTTAAGCGACTGCTTAGCAGCTTCCACATAGGGTTTGTTTGTTTATTGAGGTGTGCCTGTTGGAAATTTTGATCGGACAGCATGTTTCCCATTGTAGTTCAAATTTTGGACCACTTACGCTCAGCTCGATTGGATGGGACTGTATTTTTTAGCGGAATGTTGCGTTATTCAAGTGTTTTTTTGTTGAAGAAATGAAATGTCCCCTAGAGTTTGTTTAGCATGGAGCACCAGGCATTGTTGAGGACTTTGTAGTCATGAGATTGTATATTTAGTTGGTGTATATGGATATGTGCTGAAAATAATGCAGTTAAAATATTTCTCTGAGTTTTCATGTAGGATCAACCGATTTCGGTCGAATATATACTTAGATCGCCAGATTTTAGAAAGCTGCTTCTTTTCAGAATGTGATTGCAGTGTTAAAGCCGGTTAGTTGAAATTGATTGTCATTGTAAGTTGAATTCGAAGTATTTCTCATGTGGAGGATTATGAACCTACAAGTGATTAAATTAATTTTGTATCCATTTTATTAAAACTGTTTTATACCAACTGAGTCAGATATTTTTCATTACGTACTGATTTTTGTGCATCCATGCGGGGAGTTGCGTAAGTCATTAGCACTGGCTACACGATCAGCGTTACGACAGAGCAGATGGATATCGTGGGTGTTAAAAGTTGTACCACGAGGGTGATAGGAAAATTGTAATATGAATGCACTCAGGAGTGTTCGATAAAAGGATGAATAAATGCGTGATCTTGTTCAGATTGATACGGATAAAAAGAACGCCCGTGGTATAAATTGCAATACAACGTTTCAAGTAAGCGTGATTTCAAATTAGAGGAGGTGTGTTCGATCTGGGTTAGAATCGGAAATGTGTCTTTACATTATTCGAAGGATTGAGNGGTTAGAATAGGAAATGTGTCTTTACATTATTCGAAGGATTGAGCGTCAAGTCGTTGAAAATTGTTGATGAGAAAAGCGAGACGCCGCTTGTAATCATCAGTAATGGGTACCAAATTCGAAATTATACGTGGGAGATCATTGATCACTACATGGCTGAGGTCAGCCACCGATGTGCCTCCGATGTTAATGCATAAGGACATCACTAATACAGAAAATACATTTCATTGATTTGGTAGAGTTTTTCTTTTGTTCCTCGGGCTGTTCACTGCGCAGTGCCTGAGCTCAAGTCGATGCAACTCACAGGTGGAGATCATTTGTGCTGAATCATTCTAGCGTAATTGCAGAGGTGGGTGGCCAACGACGTCTAGCGAACGGTTGGACGGATGGACTAGAGCTCAGATGGACAGGCCAAAAGTCCATCATTATGGAGTGCGTTCACATTGGACCCATGCAGCACAGATACATTTACTATGAGCTAAAATTCAGGCGTTAATCCCTACTTGTCAAAAATTTGTTGGGAATTTAATTGTTTTGAATCGATCAAAGATTAACAAATTGTGAAGAAATTTCGTTGGACTTGAATCTGTTTATGAAAATCGAATGATTGTTTCCATTTCTTATGGGTGGGAGGGAAAAAAATATTCAGTGCAGATGAATTTTCCAGAGGCCAGCATGTAGCAACATGATATGTGGCTATATTCCGTTCAATAATTTAAGCAGTGAGTTTACCCAGGGGCCCATTAAATATGAGGAAGTTCGAAAGTTGTTTAAAATATTTTACCTGACATCCTTTAATCCAATTTATATATTCCATTGGTAATCGAAGTCTAGTTTGGTGGATTTACAGAATTTATTTATTCCATTGCTAATCCATTTTTATAGTTTGTTGAATTTAAACACCTATAACTAAATACAGCCATATCTTGTGCCTATTATACAAATCTATATGATATGAAATTGATTCAGGATTGAATAAATGCAATTTATAATTATTTAAAAGCTTCCTAGTAAAGAATTATTTTGCTAGATTCTGGGCTCGATCTTCGTTCCTCGGTCACTGGTTTACCTTTAGAGCTAGGGGACGAGTGGCGGAAATTATTTTATGAGCTGAAACTATATTTTTGCATCAAATCTGTATTCAAAATAAGTAGTATTGATACATCAGAATTAATTTTTTTGGGCGAAGAATTTTATGTACACTCGTATGTACTCGGAAAATATTTCGAAATACAGAAAATGATTTCATCCGATCCATGATCGCTCATTAGTATCTCATTCTTTTTTTTTAACAATAACTGCTGGACTTAAATAGTCCCAGGATTATTTGTTTGATTCGGAACAAACTATTTACAAGACGATTTATTTTCAAATTAGTTTCGCTGATATGTGTTTTTAGCATAACAGAATTACATTAATAATAATTTGTCAGGTACCTTCTGTTGAATAATCTTCATTCACGAACGCATTACATTAATTCGATCTCCAATCCATGGAGAAATTTCTGTATGCTCCACAGAAAATACTAATCTGTTTCAGTAAGAAACTAATGACAAAGTTTAAATACACATTTCATTCTTACTTTATTTGGGAGCCTGAAGAAATTGAAATGAACGATACTGGTGTCTGCTCACAGACAAACATTTTATATCTTATCAATATAAGTGAATTCATTAATGCTCTATTTTGTTGAAAGATGCCACCTTTGGCATGAGATGTATGAAGTCGATAGTTCCTGAGAACGGACACAATTAATTCTCCAGCATTGAAATACGCAGGCCATCGACAGTCCAAGTACGCTCTGAGCACACGCCATGCCCAAAGATGACTGCGATAACTCTGCATCCATTGTACACGTTCTGGACATGTTCAGGCGTTGCTGATACAACTGTGGATAGGAAGCCAACACGTTAAGTCGAAATCGCGACTTGACTCACGGACCATGCAGAACAAAACTCCTTGCTTGATGAAGTGATTTTAAAAGCCTTGAGCCTCCCAAAGGAAGTCAGAATAACTTTCGTCGTGATTTGTCTAAAATGCTGAGCGGACATGCACTATTTTTTGTTTGTCTGCATTGCTCTGCTGTGCTGCATAGAAATAGTGAAATCAACGGAGATTTTTACAGGAACAATTATTGTATGTTTCGTTATTTGAATAAGGAATCAAGAAGTAATAAGGAATGTATATACCAAGAAGTCAAACATAACTTAGTTTCAGATCATGATCACAGACACATTTATGCAACCAAATGATCGAGGAGAGATTTTTTTCCTCCGATGCCGCCGGGTCAACAAGGCAACTGGAGGTCCATTTAATGGCATGATGTCATTACAAAATTCTCACGCGATGATAAATTTAGGTCCATAACTAATTCTAAAGGATATCGATCGTAAAATGTATGAATATATTCATCCGTTGTTGTTCACTTTCACTAATAGTCTTATTGACAGTATCTGAAGTAGGATATATTCGTTGATAAGTTAAATGCGCATTGATAGGTAAATTTGAAGGCCTCCATGATCTAATTGGGAAGCTTTTCTGATCTAATTGGGCCTATAAATAACGCTATACATGAAGTCCTGGCTGAGGAGTTAAAATTTATTTAAAATTGCAACAGCTTTTTGCAGAGGCTGGGTTTTAAAAATGGTAATATGTCTATTTTGTGAATGTTCTGACTACATAAATATCCTGGATAAATCTCGACTGATCATGTGGTATATCATAGATGGATTGTTCACGAACGCGAGAAATGCACATTGTTGACTTGTTTATATAAGTTTTGAATAACTTTGAATTATTTTGCAATGATACCAGCCACCCAAATGAATAGCCACAGCGCAAAGGGGATCGTCATTCAATGATTCCTTGTGTTGAGAAAATAACAGCCCTGTATTTTTCATTTTTATTTTTATCATTTTGGATTAACACCCCGTGAGAACAATGACAGATTTCATCAAAAATTCATCAATTATTAATATTTTAACTATCATCTCCTTATAAGGTACAAAATTTATTTTCAATGCATTTTTCAGAGCAAACATGATGTTTTTTTTTTTCCATTGAACGTACCTTTAAAACGAGGGTCTGACACTTTTAATAGACTGTCATCCAAGATTAAGAATGAAGAATATGAGCATCTATTGATATTGAATTATTTTCAAAAATAATTACAAGTTGTTCGACTACATAATTATTTCTCAGTAAATCGTTTCGGGCCTAGAGATTAATTTCATTCGTCTCTGCCCGAAAATGAATTGTTCCCAGATATTTATTCTTAAAAGTTGGCACGTACCATGTAAATCACCTCTTAGTTTCAGATAAATACCCGGAAGTGATACAATTTAGACAAATTTGCTCTTAAATCATTATGTACTGTATATTGCAATCGGCTTGAAGAAGACGAATATTATATGAACTGATTAATAATTGATCAGTTATTACATGAATCTCCGGTTTTACTGGAATAAAATTCATCAATTAGTCATCATTGGAGAGGCAAAAATGAAGAGAGGACAACTCTATTCGTGTTAAAACGAATATTTGAGCAGATATTTGGGCTCATTTTAAATTTTAGGTGGATTTCAAGGGTAACAGGCAAAAACGAAATTAATAAATTTGGTTGCGAATTATAACTTTCCTGCATTTTTATCCAGAAAGGGCACTCTCAACTGAATATTTTTGCCAAACAGCTTAGGTATTGACTGCACGCTTACTTTGGCATCTGCCATTTAGTTGTTTGAAGAACAATTTATTGTAGAATAAATTTTGAGTGAAATAGCGTCGATGTTAGTGATAATAGCTTCAACTATCACTAACATGTTACTGAAGTTGATTTTATGATGCCATGAATCTACTTTCTATGCCGTTCACACAAGACCATACATAAATAAGGCGCACGAAAGTGAACCAACAGCTGAGCGAAGTATACTAGAACATCCGCGCAGTAAACCAAATGAAGAGATTTACGGATCACCTTGCAATTACATTCAAACGAAATAGCAAGCAGTATGAAAAAAATATAGCACTCACCGTTATTCACCACAGAATAGAGAGATACGAAATTGGTCGAATGATTAAGAATCTACACCGTATTTATAGTTCGACAAGTCTTTTGTGAATATTTAATAACATATTTTTATCGTTCGTAACCTCTCATCCAAGTCTCCAGTACATATTTCAGTGGCTCAATGGTCATGCGTTTTTACGAGCATTTTTATTTCTTGGACGAAAAGGCCAAAGTGGTTCGATAATCGTAACGCAATTAAATAATCCACCTCATGTTCCGGGACCGAGCCAGAGTGATTCCGTACTTTAACTATTCTACTATATTTAAATGATGTTCTTTGAAATTCCGATTTCTGCGAAAATATAAAGATTTGCCAAAGGTGTTTCCTGAGAGCTGGGCATGTCCCATGTTTCTGCAAAAGCAGGGAAATGATCCTTCTCGAGGAAATCATCTATAATTGCTGTTTTGAAGGTTGTCGTCTCCTGCTGGTCGTAACAAGTTTCTTGCATTCAAGCCAAGGCCAAAAATTGCGAATGGTTGCAAATTATGGTCCACCAGACGTTATTAACGAGCTAGCTTCGTTTCAAATCCCTGCTTAGGAAGGCTTATTTCTTATAGAAAATTATTAAATTGTCTGAAAATAAGTAGTGATGTATTCTGAAGGACACCCAGTTTTTACAAAAACTCTAACCAAGGCCAGATAGCTGACCGAGTAGATGAATTATATATGTTAGATTCACATCCTACTGATAATCCCAGCTCCATATTGTAGATATATGGAATTTACAGACTAGATGCGAATATTTCATTTTATTTAAAGTTCTGTTCTAACTGAAATTCCAATCAACCAAGTTGTATAAATTTTGATCATTGTACATGATTGTTTTAGATGAAGTTCTGAACTTCACTCGAAAAATTATATCAGGATTGATTCAGGACCTTTGATCCAAATATTTATCTTTTTCACCTGCAAGTCAAATAAATTGTGATATTCAATGCACCATTATGATATTGTGCTTGTGAATTAAAATGTAAAAAATTGCGCCTTTTTATATTTTTCTTAGCTCAAGACTCTCAAACTTAAATAGATTCAAACGGTGGCGGGATTGAAAAATAAACATCCTCAACATTCACTTTTCAGCTTGGCACCTCGTTGTTTTCTTTCTAAATTTAACAGAGCATCAGGTCTCATATTCTCAGGCGTCTACGATTTTATGAGTCTACGATCTATCAGGGAGATAAAAATCCTAGCTATGAATCAGAACCGTATGCATTGAATAGGGCTGAAGCTCGACTCGCAACGCTGTTAGTTTGTTTAATCTTTGACCTCTCTTTCAACGGAGAGCCGTTCAACGTTGCGGTGCCGACGGCGTCGAGACATGAGGCAGAGCTGAGCAAGATGAATCGCTCGTCGAAACTAATGCAAATTAGTCCTGGGGTCAAACGGCGACGCGCACCACCAGCCGCAACATGAACTTGAACCAGATAACCCTTATCGCTCCCATCCCTACTGCACTGCAAGCTCTCCGCCTCCAGCAGATGCAATCCATGCCATAGCTCCTGCATCGACGTTGGTTGTGCAATCTTCAATCAACTTCAGCGA
>JALHKN010416389.1:0-11447 GCA_039513755.1 Hyalella sp. 3TK10
TTCAGTGTCCCCATTTGAGATAAATTAATTCAAATGTTCCATGATTCTATTTCCTTGCATTTAATGAAAGATATACCTAGAAGTTTTTTCCATTCTTATTTGTTGGCATTCAAGGAGATAAGTAATTATAAATGGTATCCACTTCTATTCATCGGCATGGAACATGATACAAAGCTATAATTGTTCGTTCCCATGTGTCAGTCTGCGACGATTTAAAGAACTAGAAGTAACTTCTATTCAAATATGTTATCATGCATTGAAAAACACAATTAAAAATGATTCCCGTTCCTATTTGTTAGCATGAAATGAGATGCATCACTATAAAAAAATGTTCCCGATTTGTTGGCGTGGAATGATATTCAAGAGTACAGATGTTCTGCCTTTCTATTGGTTGACATGCAGCGAGATACGCGAGTAGAAATGCTATGCGTATCTATTTGTGGGCTTGAAATGATCAAATTAACAATATTTGGTCCGCATTAGTTCCTAGTACAGTTGTATAATATGAATGCGCACCCGCTTGTTTACAGGAAAAATAATACACGTGGATCTACAATCTACATCTACGGTCAGTTTCCCCTTTACAATTACTCTAGGAACTTGTGATTTTTTATGGGGAGCGGAGGTTTTCAATCCATTAGTCCTTTTGATGCTTTTCATTGAATGTTTTCTTCTGTGTTTCTAGTGCTGAATGTGACTGATGTGGTCGGGACGTTGAATATTAATTTGCTTTTTCACTGTATGAAATTCGAAATTACGTAATTAATATGTTCTTCCTCGTCATTAATTTCGTAAAAAACAAAATGTGTTTCTTATAAATTGTTTGGCCGCATAGAGAAACATGATCATAAGTGCTCTTTATCAATTCGTATTATTCATTAATTCAGCTCCAGCATTCATTAGTTCAACTCGAGAGAAAATGTATGTTAAGCGTATTAATTGTAAGTGTCCATATCGAGATTCGCAACTTCGAGGGTACAGCAATTTTCTAGAATATTTAAATTAAAATTATCGTAGGAACGTCTTCGTATCCAAATTTCATATCATTATCATTGTATTGGTTCTAAAATTCGCTTATTAAATTTATGAAGCCTCAATAGAAAAATTACGAATTCAACATTCAAATTGTGTTGAATATGAATTATTCTTTCAAGAAACATGCTGTCAGACCTTCGTTTTAAAATGAACGAAAATGTTAGCATTTTCATACAGGACTGATATTTATTATTATCGTTCTATATCTTCATTTAAAAGTGAGACCAAATTTATAGCTCAATTAATTACGGAGGCCTCATCGTGATAAGTTTTGACTACGCATGAATGGTTTAATGGGCTCGTATAAAACTAGATGCATTCAAAATTTTGTACGCTGATGGAGGCCATTCGACAAGGAGTCATTGCAGTTTTACCGGGATTCTGGAAACTTAATTAGTTTATGGTAATTGCTACTCAGGGGAAGAGTCAATCAGTGTGAACAATTACTTGTGCCACTCTAACTATCATTTGATGCACGGTATTCTTTCAGTATTCACCATTTGTAATTGTCCAGTGACTCGGGTCTGGTCCAATTGTGTGAATAAGAAAATTAATGGCCGCATTCACAAGCAATGAAAAAGATCCATTTTCAAAGTATCACGCGAGTAAAATCAAAACTTTCGTTCAAATATTCAGTCCCAGCATTGTTGCCTTGAATCAGTTTATAATTGAATACATTTAATGTAACAAAAACCACATTTACCTCATTTTAGGTATAACTGTTAGCATTATTTCTTTAGTAATTTGTTCCGAATAAATAATCTTAGCGTCTGAAGTTTTTAAAAATAGTTTTATGAGCAAAATCACGTGCACCACTGAGCTTAAATGTCGTATCACTTGCATTGTGAATGTATACAAGCATTCAACAAATGCTAGCAAATAAGTGGGGTTTGAAGGTTAATTTACGAAGAAAGTGTCAAAACAGACGAGTTGCACTTCCAAAAAATGAATACAGATAAATTTCTCATCAACGCAATGACCAAATTAAATCCAGACAAAGATTTATTCAAGACCAAAATGATATTGTCAGTTACTCCGCGTTGAGCGGCTTATCGGCAATCACGCGTTGCAATTTACAACGTTCATGGTCAATGGAGCTGGAATTTGTGGATTACTCTCATCAAAACGTATGCTTCTTATCCCATAATGGACAGTAATCAAGGATAAATCATCCATACTAATTCGAGTTCACAACGGTGATTAGGGCCAAGGTCGACGAATAGACATCAAACATAACGTTATTAATGCTTCTCACAAAATCTGTTTCTACTCATTAGAATAATTCAATACTATAAAGAAGGATATTCGTGTGGGAGTATCAATGTTTTTTACTCCTGTGCGCACTTCAGTGAACCTTAAACAGTCATCAAACAAGATATTCTCATCATTGCTTCTGAAATCTAATTTTTTCTTATGATATCGGAATTGTTAATCACCATTAATTGTATTCCGACATCGTTAAATATATATGAAACAATGTTATTTTTAAGAATCTTGCATACTTTAATCCAGTTAAGCTGTACAAACTGTCATCAGCCACGACCACATCTAGTCTCTTATATATATGTTTTAATGTTATTCAACGTTCTATGTTTGCTGGCAGATTTTGGTAGTTATATTATTGAAGAATTTTCAATAACCTGCATACTCTAGTAGAATCAATTACTTAAAAAGATCCTTGGTAACATATTTCAGAAAAAAATCAATTCCTTCATCATGATTCAAATGCACTGCAGGTAACAAGTCCCAATACGTGCCAAGGATTATTTCTGAACATGTGTTCTGAATTATCCAAGACAGGTGAGCTACTGAATTATAAACAGCAGTTTTTCACATTTATAATTTTAGTTTGGAAGATAGTCACACTTTTATTGGGCAGCGATGCAGGGAAATATCTTCAGTATAACCAACTATTGGTACGTATTCAAAATGCATCCCGAAGTTTTTAATTTCAATATAATTGTCCCCAAGTCCCATGTCAACATCTATTAGACAAAAATATTATTCCTGATTTTTAACGCCATCTGTCTTCCAGCGTTCGAAGTTATGAATTTTCAGACCATTTTTACTAATTTTCACGAATCCAAGCTCTAGAAATGACTTGATGTAAATTAAATCTTGTGATGATGCCAAAATATGAAGCAAGTAATATTTCTAGTAAAAATTAGCGAGGCAATGAGTATTTTCATTATCTTATAATTGTAGATATGGAATCAAATATGTGTTACTAATCCGTATTAAAGGTAACATGATAATTCAATATCTCTCTAAGTTGCCATGTAAACTCAAAGGAATCAATTTCAATACGCTACATCAGAGTAAAATTTTGTCTTCTAAAATAATACAGAAAAACACCAATTTCGATTTAGCTCAGTTAGCCATTATCATTTTATATTCAACTGTACATTATTGGGATTTTCACGCTACTTTTTTACTCTTTCATTCAATTTAATTTTAAAAATTGTGATTTAAAATTATCATGCTAAAACCACAATTTTATTAAAATAAATAATGATGTTATGCTAGCTAGAAAGCTTACCGCAAGGCTATTGCTTAATAGGGGCTTAAATAATGAGCTTAATAACATAGGTAAATATTACAGAAATACTGGTAGTCATTACCAAAGTTGGCACGGCACGTCAGCAGCAAGCGATGGCCCTCTGAGAACGGGCCGACGGAGTTGCCCACGGGTTGTCCGGCCGAGTCCTGTACTCGCAGACCTGCTATCCTGTCTGCCCGTTAAATAAATACGAAAAATGCTTTGATGATTGTCCGTTAAATTAATACGGTACATTTTTACAGCCCTTTAAATGGAATCAAAATTTTTTGGGACATTGGTGTGCTACCTGTGAAATAAATGTCTCATATTGTTATGCCTGCCCGTTAAATTGGTGATGTAGATTGTTATGTTTGCCCGTTAAATTGATGATGCAGATTGTTATGCCTGCCCGTTAAATTGATGATGTAGATTGTTATGCCTGCCCGTTAAATTGATGATGTAGATTGTTATGCCTGCCCGTTAAATTGGTGATGTAAATTGTTATGTCTGCCCGTTAACATGTGGCAAACATTGTTATGTCTTCCCAATTCATGAAGGTTATACAATGTTATAAATGCACGATAAATAAATTTTTAACTTCCTTTTCATTAATAAATTCGGAAAAATTATCTTTTATTAGGCACGTGATCCTAAATCATATTTCTCATTTTAAATACAACTTTTTGCATCAAGCCACTAATCAAATAATGAGAATGAAAACATTGGAAACATTAAAGTTCTAGCATTTGAGCGATGAAAATCTCAATCCTGAACCCTCGTTCAATAAAAGGGATGTAACTTTTTTTCTCAAGATCCCTCGGTCAGATAATGATTTCCATCAATAAGTTATTGTGGATCAGTAGATCGATTGATGCAATTTTATTTTTAGATTCGGCAATGTCCGTTGTTTTCCTTTCGCTGCTTTTATTTATTTATTTTTTGTGTGTTATATATATTTTTATAAGTGCCTTATGGTTACAGTGGGTGTTCTGTAAATACCACGTAATTTCGGAAAAAGTCATTACTCAGAACTCACCTACAACAGTTAATTGCATTCTGAGTGTGACGGCAGGAGATATTTTGAAGTGAACAGTGCATCTGTACTCAGCTTGGTCGTCTTCCTGCACGTATTTGATGACCAGAGTTTGCCCTTCTTCGGCAAGAGAGATTCGCTCGCTTGCCGAGACATCGTCGCTCCATGAGATCTCGTTGTCAGAATTTGACGTTTTAGATTTGAAGTTTCGGAGGTTCGAAGGAAGGTTATCGCCAGGGTGGTGATGCTGGTAGTGTTGGAATAACAAACGTTGCTCCTTCGAGCCTTCCACTTCTTTATCTTCGCGGCCGTCATGACTAAATTCAGGAAAGGTCAAAATCGAATAAATTGTTATGGAAAAAAATCATACTCGGTACAAAATTATAATCCTGACATGTCTGGGTTGATGAAAATTCGCAGCAGCGAAATATGAAATAAAATATGAACGAAATATAAAATCATCAGTATATTTTATTGAAACACATCAGCTACATTAAATTGCGCAGTACAATTTCAAACGAAATCTGCCCCACTTATATTTTAAATAAAGCATTTTAAATACAATTTTTCAGCAAGTGATATAATCTGTATTCTCAGAGTAAAATCATACAAATCTTCAATGACGCGAATCAATTCGGCAAAATAACTGGCAAGCATCTCAAACAGTACACAGTTGATCAAAG
Source organism: Hyalella sp. 3TK10 (assembly GCA_039513755.1). Taxonomy (NCBI): domain Eukaryota; kingdom Metazoa; phylum Arthropoda; class Malacostraca; order Amphipoda; family Hyalellidae; genus Hyalella; species Hyalella sp. 3TK10. The sequence goes on from JALHKN010416389.1 coordinate 5,291, forward strand.
TAAGAAAATAATCGATGAAAGAAACGACATTCTATAATGCNGTATTGTACAGGGATGTGCAAAAGGTACCCACCCCGTCTGAAAATTAATCACAAAAAAATTATGATGGATAATTGAAGAAAATTATATTTTAAAGCGATAGATGAGACCTTAGAGTTAAGTTTAAATGTTATATAAACTAAAACTTGCTCTTTTAGAGCTGATTTTCATTTCTTCACTCTACATCTCGTGAGTTATACTATTGATTTTCTAAATTATGTTGTGTTTTAATTCTGTCAGGTACTTCAATGTAAGCTTATCCATTCAAATATCCCAAGACAAATGTTTCATGAGGACTTAGATCTGGAGATCGGGGTGGCCACAGAACGTCACCACAACGCGAATTTAATCGGTTTGGGAAAATTGCATTGAGTATGACCTTGCTGTATGGAAAATTGCTATGGCCTTGCTGTATGAACCGGAACTCCATCTGGTTGGAACCAGGTATTCTATATGATCATGTTTTCCAGTTCAACGAGTATTTTAGAATCATCAGTCTATACCTGTTTCCATCAACAGTCGCCATGTTACCATCAGCATCTCAGAAAAATTGCGGACCTCTAATATAGAGCTATACAAATTCCAGCCGTGCGACCACGAAGTAGGATCGTGGGTTAGAATATAATATGTGGGTTGAACTTTATGAGGTTACTAGTACTGGGCTGCGTTTGGTTCCGACACGCTGTATAGTTCCCGCTCTATTAGGAATAGGCTCCGACATGCCAGGGTAAGCCACTCAATGAGACCGTTCATTTCGTGTGATGTTTGATAAAACCCATGGTATCATGGTTTATTTGCTTAAATATTTTCATTGATGAATATTTCTCATGCATATTATTTTTTCTGTGTGTAGCATTGTGTGCCCATTCTCGAAGGCCAGGGCTCGAGCTTTCTCTCTCCTTGCTGTAATTTCAACACACTTGTAGTACCGGTAGCTTAGTAAAATACATTGAATGTCTCTTTGTAGTGGTTTCAACTCCCGTCCATCCCAGAGACTTTCTCATTCACCGCTGGGGTATTCAAGTATCAATCCAATTGGGGATTTCACAAGCGACCAATCCCGAGTTTGATGTCTGGATCTAGATTATCACGTGACGTGATCAGATCATCGCAGAACCAATGATTCTTGAAGACGTGATGCCACACCACACGGTTGCGTCAACTGAATAAGGTAGATTATCATAATTTTTCCTGGGATGCTCAGACGCCCAGAATCTGAAGTTTGCATATTGATATCACTTACGAGGTGAAAATGAGGCCCAGCAGTCATGATTAGGTTCGATAAAAAGTTTTACTTCGCTGTAAGCTGAAGAAATGTGCCGGCTAAACCGGACCGTTTTTGATGGTCCGAATGGATACCACAATTCAATAAATATATAATCTCATTTATCATTTACGAGTGTCCCATTTTTTTTACCTTTCGTAGTTTTCTTGTCATTGATTTCCAAGAAGGGTGAGTCACTTTTGTGCCACGCAGTAGAAGAAAAAAATTCACGTTGGACTTCACGCTCAAATTCGGTGGTAGATACTTGCAAAATTCAGGTGGTAAATTCATGCAAAATTCAGCTGAAAAAATGTTTTTCAAATATTTACTACCCATCCTTGGCATGGGCAAAGGGTGATAACAATCATCTTTTCACTTCTAAAAGTCATTTAGCTCAGAATGATTTTGGATAACACAAATGTTAAATAAAGAAAATTCTGTGAAAAAATCTTCTTCCTGGGCCCTAACTTTTTCTTGATTTCTGTTTACAACGCGAAAGGTTTTCTGAATATCTTGATACGCAATTTTAGCGTTACATTATTTCAATAACTCTTTGCACCATTGGTTTTCGGATAGCATCGCATGAGAAATATTTTGTTCGCATACCTAGTTATTTTGTTCATTTTACCATTTTATTCCGTCGCAATGATTTTGAATCGGCTTAGCGTGAACGTTCGTTGAGGCCAGAAGTAGATTTTCATTATTTTCTTAGTTTTTTAATTTTTGTTTAGGAATTTAAACCTTAAAAAGTTTCGAATACCTAAAAATTCGATACGTAGGAAGCCGACCAAAATCAATATTTATATCCTACTTCTCACTGCACAAATGTTTGTAAATGAAACTAAGCCCATGCACACCAGGGAGCATATATACTCGTAGTCTTCATTACGGAACTTGAGACACGGAGAGCTGCACAATCCTTCATTACAGCTCCGCGACGAAGCCCCTGATTGATGTAAGCCGGATTATATGCTCGTAATTGCAGCCAAATGTGATCTGCATCTTCAGACTTGTCAATGGGCAGACTAATCGTAGCTATTCGAGCACGGTCATGATTGTTAGGACTCCAAATGTACCCCTCCAAAAGGGCAGTCACTTCTGTTTATAATTCCGGTAAATAGCGGGGGTAGATTACGGAGAGAGTTCATCTGATCAGTTGATGGTGAATTTTATGCAAACACTTTCGGAAAACGCAATTTACCCCATTACCTCAAACTCGGTCTACCCCATTACCTCAAACGCAGTGTACCCCATCACCTCAAACTCAGTCTACCCCATTACCTCAAACGCAGTCTACCCCATTACCGCAAACACAGTCTACCCCATAACCTCAAACACAGTCTACTACATTACCTCAAACACAGTCTAGTTCATTACCTAAAACACAATCTACCCCATTATCTCAGACACAATCTACATCATTACCTCGAACACAGTTTACCTCATTTTTCCAGACACAGCTTACCCCATTATACCCCAGACACAGCTTACCCCATTACCTCAGACACAGTTTACCCCATTACCCCAGACACAGCTTGATCCCATTACCCCAGACACAGCTTACTCCATTACCTCAGATACAGCTTACCCCAGACACAGCTTATTCTATTACCCTTAGACACAGCTTAACCCATTACTTTTTCATAATAATGACGACAATTTAAACAGAAACATGGTGAGTCTATACAGTGTGGAAAAGTTGATGGCACAATATATACCAACACGAATTAATTCATCATACTGCCTTCAGAAAGTACGATGGCACAGTATTATTACATCACGCATTAATTAATTATGTTACCTCAAGAAGGGTCTGGAAGTGTCGTTCCTGTACCAGAGCACGAGGCGCGTCGAGTCGTTGCCGTACTGAGGCTGATGCGTACACGAAAGACGCGCCGTGTGGCCGGCTGCCACCCTCACGTTCACCAGCGGGCCTACGAAGGAACGCATGAAGCGTTTAGGCGAAGGCAATATTACTTCCAAAGCATTAGTGAAGCTATTGCTATCAAGTTTGCATACAGACAACTCGGAGTACTCTAATTAAAAAAGTCTTATAACCGCTGCAACACAGACAAAGGTTATTTATTTGAGGTATAAATGTTATCAAAATACTCATTCAAACTATTGCAACTTTGGCAGAGCATAAAGATCGTGGAAATATTCTTACTTTATAAATCATTATATTTATTGACCGTTTTAGAGGAATAAGTCATGAGCATGAGTACTTCGACCAAATTCACGTTAAAATTGTAAAAATCTTGTTAGAGAATATTCAGAAAATTAATCGCTCCCGAGAAAGTAGCATTCATACTTTGGAATATTTGGTCAAGTTAATCATAAGAAGTGAAGCACTCCTTCTGAAAAATTATCCTACTTATTTTCCAACAAATTCGATTCACTCTAGGAATTTAGTTTTAAATCGAATTTTATAGAGATTTGTATTTTTAACCTTTCTCTTTTCTAATGGACCAACCATGTACACACACTGCACTTTTAGTGTGTTAATTAAGTTAGAGTTCAATTAAAGATCGTCAATAATGCATGAGACGTGCTTCTAGATGGCTTGTCCAAATAATAACATTTGCTTTGTGATTAGTTCTTATTTTTTCTGTATCCTTCATACAGGGAACGATATTAACGGATACACACCCAATAGGTCGTTCACAAGGCTGTTATCTAATCGATGATCACGTAGTGGCAGATTACTAGAAGCCAATCGTCGGTCATATAGAAAACGCTGATTATCAGGCGAAAATGAGTTTTAAAAATATTAGATCAATAATAATATTATAAGCGCTTGAATGCCATTTCATGAATTTGTTTTAGAAATTGAAGATTCCATTGAGCTCTCATTTGGAGGTAATTTTATTCATTGGAAAAATTTCGAGAAAATAAGTTCGAAGAAGATTCGTCAAACCACTTATCGGTTGGGGCTACCAAGGGCATAGGCATAAAATCCTAAATAATCCTGATGTGTGGAGTATTAAATCTAGGGTTCTATCGAGTGAACAAATATTACCTTTAAAAGGCAAATACAATATTAAGAAGCATATGATAAATTTCACCGAAAATATTCTCAGGTCCCTACAAATTTCTAAATTTGGATCATGGAACGATGCATGCGAAAAGAATGGAATAAAATGTAGCGAAATAGTCTAGGTACACAGTTTTAAAATGCACCAATCAGTTGACAATAATTACTCCGCATTCGAGAGCAAAACTCGCGACCACAGTGAGTCGAAAAACGGTCTTTGATCTCAATGAGGTAATTCACCGGACTTCGCTTAATTGGGATCATTACCGGCTTGTTGGTCGCCTTCAAATCCTGCAAAAATCACGACTAATTAAGCAGGCCTGACCAACTGAACGACCACGCGTTAAGGCATTGCATAAATCGCCCTTGATACTTGACTCTGGCACGAATGTTAAAGAAGCCAAGCGTGTGATTTCACTGAAAATTTCCCCATTCAAAGCCATGTTGGTAATTGCTACGTTTAGACTTTCAAATACTTTTGCAAATTAAGAAAGACGAATGCCGGCATCGCTACACTTGAATAGTCAGTTATCGAGTATTACGCTCAATACCATTCCTGTTATACATTGATATTGAAATGAGGATATGTGAAAGAAATGTCAATGATTATTACTTATACTTGAGTGAAAAGTGGCAAAGAAATGTTTCCTGCCTCGAAACACATAATTGGTAACAACGCTGTAAAAAATGTCGCAAATTTATTTTCCAAGAGAAAATTGCACACAATTTTTCCAAGCACAAACCCCTATTCATTATTATGAATTTTGGTAAATAAATCAAAGTTTTTATGAGCCATATGCGAAATTCACTAGAACAGAATCCAATGAGAATAACTCTTTATAGCCCAGCAAGGCGGCATGAAGCAGGTTTCATCATTGAATCGGAAAAAATAGTTTATTTTTGTCCATTCTCTGGCATGATAAACTTTCCTTATTCATAATTATATTGGTAGCCTGATTATGATTTAATTAAAGGTGCCTAATCTACGCAGAATTAGCTTCCCAAAAGAGGGTTAAGTATAACTTACACACGGGTTCTGTTTAATTTAATTTCTGTCTTGACGTCCAAGTTATTATAGCCGCGCACATCAAGGAGTCTGTGCCAGCTATCGCTCCGCCAAATAGGATTTGGATGCATAAGGCCAGCAAGGAATATAAATATGCATAATATCGAATGTGTGTTTTCATGTCTATATATATCCATCACGTGCGGACCAGATCACACCGCGTATTCGATTCTATTTGATGGTATTTGGTAGAATGAGCCCCGGCCGCACAATGTGAAGGTAATAATACGGTAGAGTCCTGGCCTCACGAAGCAGATCAAGAAATTTCCACTTAATTCAATATAGGCAATGGGGAGCCTATTGAATCACGTTTCAGAACAATGGAAACTGGAATTATATCCCAGAAAATTTGGTTGAACTGCCAATGCACTGCCATTGGGAGCCGCTGTCCTCCAGAAGCGTTGTGTCGATCGGCTGCCTATTCAGGCGTCACGGATATAAAATACTTAGGAACATTTACTTCTTGATATTTGTGTATCTTGTTTCAAGCAACTTCAAACTCTACAGCTGATTATATTTTGAATTGTCATATCATGGTTGTTCACTAGCAAGAACGTTCTTTGTTATTAATTACTTCCTAACATTGGAAAGCATGGGAACGAAGAAATGTTTTTAAGTTCCAGAGTTTGACTTCTTAGTTTTTCAAAGTAACTCGTCATAATTATTGAATGTATTGCGGAGAGTATGAGTTGATAATAAATTCCCCAATACGGAAAAATGAAGGAAGACGGAAAATACGTGCATGGGTAGACCT
>JALHKN010419783.1:0-10140 GCA_039513755.1 Hyalella sp. 3TK10
AGGCAGGCTATACAGCCAAGAGTTAATAATTGGCAAGTCTGAGAGCAACATTAATGCTGGGCCGGACTGTGAAAGTAGTCCTGCATGTATTAATTAATGTCAAGGGCCCTTTGTCATGCAAGTTCAAATGTTGATATGGAAAAGTGTATTAATAAGCTATGGTTCATTATAGCACAGACTTTGAAGAAGAGACATCTCCAATTTGGCTAAGCTGCTACCTATCTTCCGAGTCTTCTTCAGAGTAATGTGGAATAAATTTCTTGTATTACTTTGTAATTTTGTATCCTAAACTTTTCTATGTTTACGGTACCTCAACATTCGCTGTGAAGTTTTGCAGTAATCATTGATTGTTAAATTTTGTTAATTCTTACTTTCTCATAATAACAACGTTTTCTGTTTGCTTTTCAGTGGTGGTTTCGAAGTAAATTTCATGGATGATGTTGGCCAAACTTTATTGAATTGGGCCTCAGCATTTGGTACCCAGGAAATGGTCGAGTTCCTGTGCGAACGCGGAGCTGACGTCAACAAAGGCATGTGGCTTTTATTTCTTTAGCAGTATATTTCTCGAGTGTTGTCCCAGTGATAGACGGAATCGTTTACAACTTCCGTGCCTGATATTATAATTTTTATTTTCCTTGATATCATTGAGGGGTTGCTCTGAATTGTTGGAAAATTTTAGTTTCTCGATTTTACTCGTTTATATATTTATTCCCATTATTACTATGTTGAACAAACTCCATTGGAAGAAATAAATTCAACCCTGCAAAACTCTGCAGTCATCGATATCTTGACCAGCGACATAAATGGGAGAGGCAGTAACTTGTACCTACAGGAACTTGACCTTCAAACTTGGCATGGTCGAGTAAGATATATACCGAGTATAGCCACAGAAGTTGTACCTTACGCTTGCCATGTTTGCATGGTAAGCACAATACTGATCCTAATGGAAAGAAGTAAACTAAAATACAATGATTTACTGCGCAGGTCAGCGTTCATCCTCCCTCCATTATGCTGCTTGTTTTGGCCGACCTGCCATCGCAAAGGTTCTTCTCCGTCACGGCGCAAACCCTGACCTTCGGGATGAAGACGGCAAAACTGCACTTGACAAAGCCCGCGAGCGCAACGATGAGGGACACAGAGAAGTCGCCACCATCCTCCAAAGTCCTAGCGATTTCCTTCTCATTCTTCCACCTGGATCTACCATCGATACTGGTACTTCCACCAACACGGCTGCTGCAGCAGCTTCCATTGGCACAATTGCAGCTTCTACCACCGCTACTGCTGCAGTCTCTCCCAGCGACGTATTCCCCTCGACCACGGACGCGAGTTCATGCACCAAGACTGCAGTGGTGGCCACTTCTTCTTTACCTTCAATTCGTGCAACATCCAGTGACTCCAAGACAACGAACGTTGGGCTCGCTTTCAGTATTGCTGTGAGTTAATAAGTTATTCTGTTGTGTTTTCTTCTTCAGTATTTTTGTTTTTTATTCTTCAAATAATTTAATGTAAATATATTTCACTGAAATATTGGTTGATTTAATATATGAATTATCATTTTATTGTTGTTTGACTTCCCTTCAAAGTTAAATTTTATTTATTATTTAAATCCTTAATGACTTTCTTTCGTTCTTATTATCTTGTTACTATTATTCCCTTAGCTCCACATGCCATTTTGATCATCATTGTTTTCTGAGATAGGATGAGCATTTTTTTTATCGCATACTTACGTAATGGTCAATTCAGATATAATACCTATATTCATTTCATAGTATATCACTCGCAATCATGTTTTTAATTTTTATTCATATCCTTCAGGAGGGCATCAATATTGACGCTGATTTGGCAGTATCAAACCCTGTACCCTCAACCAAATCAGCCCCGCCCAGGCCTGCACCCTCTCGGTCCGCTCCGGGGTCCATAGACGAGCCCTCAACCATCACCAGTATTACGCCTATCACATTCCCCTCACCTTCTTTTACCTCCATCACGGCCACCATTGACACCACCACCACGACACCCAGAAACACCATCTCCGCCGATGCTCCAGGCTTGAAAGGAGATGCAGAAATGGCGCCAAAATACTTACGACGTTTGCTACCCATGTTCTGCCACACATACCAGAGCAGCATGGTGCACTCAGTCAGGAGAGCTGCTTTGTCGCTTCTGAGGAAAATACTACATTACATCCCAGCACCATTACTCACCCAAGTCAGTTGCTCTTTCAGCCTGGTGTTTTGAATTTGAAATAGTGGTGTGGATTACCTCAACGTCACCAAGTCCGGAGCTTCTTATATGCGTCTATGATCCAAGTAACCTAAAACTTTTGCTTGCAAACTCGATATCAGAGCCATCTAAAGTGTTCAGAGTGTAAATTATTTTTAGCTTGCTTTTTCAACAGCAAATAAAGTTTGTACATCCCTCTTATCATTTAACTAGTAACAGAGTTGTCATGGTAACGATTATATTTTGATTCCCGCAGTTGTGCGAAAAAGGACCGTTAGCCCCGACACTAGTGGAGGTTATGAGTAGCGTGCTGAGCAGTGAAGAGGACGAAGCTGCACAACTCATAGGCCTTCAGATGCTGCAAGATGGCCTCAGTAAAGCAGGCCCGGGACTTTTGGATCACTGCGCCAGACTGGGCTTGGTTTCCAAGGTCGCCCAGCTTGCCGGGCCCGTTATGACGGGACACGAGGAAGATGACTTTGATAAGGTGACTTCATCATTTTAGTTCATACTGTAGTAATGCTGGTGTGTGAGCCTGAAAGAGTGTAAAATCCAAATATTGAATTTTTCATCAGTGTTATTAGCGTCTTCTCATTTATACTGAAGCTGCTTTATCTCCCCATGGATGTCTGATCAATCAAATACCTATTGAAATTAAAATGGTGGGTTCAATAGAATAAGAATTTACTCTGGGCACGTTTGAGTGCCATGACCAAGTTTATTTTCCATGACAATAATCCCTCATGAAAATCATGAGAATCCTTGCATGGTATCGTCCTACACTTGTGTGAGAATATTCTTAAACTGTGGACGATTTCTTAGTAGATGGTATATACTGCAACGGCAAGAATTCTATAGGTTCAGTTAAGTTTTATTCTCGACAGGGTTTGGAAGCTGGAGGCTCGTGTGAAGGCCAAGGCAGCTTTGGTAGTCAGGAGGCCAGAGAAATCCAGTGTGGCAACGCGTATCACTGGCGTGACTGGTGCATAGCGCGAGGTCGTGACTGCCTTTATATCTGGAGCGATGCAGCCGCCCTCGAGCTCAGCAACGGCAGCAACGGGTGGTTCAGGTGCGTCCACTTGGACGACCGTCGCTAAAACTAAATTAATACGCTTATTTGTCCTCTTAATTGCAATTTTCTCCCATTGGGCTCTTTACGAAATGGCTGAAATGACCAATATTTAGTAGTTCTTTACTAAGTATCTTATTGCGATTGATGTCTCAAGCAAATGTTTTACTAATATATTGGTAATTTTTTAAAAGTTGACACAAATACTTAAATTTCAGTCAAGCTCAACAAATTGCAAGTGCATAACGTACTGGGTCTAGAATGAATGCAACATTTCGTGATATCGTACCGGTGCCTCAAAACTTGAATCTTCAGTTATGTTTGATTGTGAATATATTATTTAAATTGAAACAAGTTAACGACTAGTCGGCTTGCTGGCATTTCACACTCACAAGAAGTATAGCATTGATACGCTCTCTGAATCATGCCCCTTTTCCTGCAGATTTATCCTTGATGGTAAATTGTCGACCATGTACTCATCTGGAAGCCCCGAAGGCGGGTCTGAGAGTACAGGTGAGATCCAACTAATCGAATCTGATGGATTATTCGCAGTGCGACTTATATTTGAGATGTGATGTCATTGTCTTGAATGACACTCGGTATGATCAGACGTGCTTGATGTTAGAAGTTAATTTCATCATTACTATGTTCGACTCCCAGTGCATTCATTCTTTACACTCCGATTCCTAGGTGTGATACGATAGATACGGAGTATGCAATTTGTGGCAACGATCAAGACTTGGATGAGTACTGAATTTCAATGATCAAATTTATCAATATGGAAGTAGACATGTCCTTATTAAATCTCATTAGTCGGAATGTAAGGATCTAACTTCTCGTGCCTCTTTTCCAGAGAATCGTAGCGAGTTCGTGGAGAAATTGTCTAGAGCAAAATGCGGGGTGGGTCCTGGCACGGCAAGTCAGCCAATCTTGTCCTCGCCCTCTGACCACACCATAACAGTGGGCAACTGGGCACTCCAATGCAAGAAGGTCAGCTACTCTATCCTCGAATAAATTAGCCTATGTAGTGCATTACATAACCAATCGATCGCGGTAAATGGTTAGGTAAATTGCCATGGAAGAAAAACATGCATTTCATGACGAGTTTATTCGAAAATAAAACTAGTCTCTGTTGTTACAGGATGGCGAGCTGCACATCCAGAACTCAGACGGGCAGCAGCAAGCGACCATCTTGCGAGAAGAATTGCCAGGATTTATATTCGAAAGTAACCGCAACACCAAACATTCCTTCACTGCTGAGACATCACTGGGTCCCGAGTTCCATACGGGCTGGACTGAACGACGTAGAAAAAGGTAAATTTCCGTCATGTTTTTGTCGGACATTTTAAAATTAATTTGTTCAAGCGACTGCTCATTTGATGCCCAGATTCCGGTATATTTTGACTTTAAATGATTTGAAGATGATTCTGACCTTCATCAGACTAGCTCTTGCCCACTATCATCATAAAAGATTTGTTTTTGAATGCTGCTACTGCAGGAATGATAATTTCTCAAACTTTACTTACAGGTATCGCAACAAATTGGCTGCTGTGAAGCAAAAGCTGCGCAGTGAAGCTGAAGTTGTGTACGAAAAATACCTTAAAGCTGCCCAGACCTCGCCTCGTGGGGTCGTTGCCAAACTCAACAACATCGTTATCGTCATCAATAGATCGTACCAGAAACAGGTGCGGTTCACCGTTTAGCTGTACGCCGTATTAACCCATAAAGGTTGTGAGGACCTGATGTCTTTCTTGGTGAATTGTAACAATGTCTTCCTGTTTGTCTTTATGATAGAGCCATAATGCGATGGTATTTTTTCGATCTGCATAGCTGTTTTTTCCTCCCTTGATGTATGAACAATTGATTAAACCAGCTTCTGTCAAACATCAGCGCTCTCTTTCCTGGAGCATGAAAGCAGTTAATTCTATATTCTCTCCTAGCTGGTGTGTTATCTGATGGTTGGTGCGATGCAAGTTTACGCAGTGGTAAATTTGTGTATGATCATTTTCAATCGTAAGAGTCTGTAAGATATTGCTTGATCAGGCGAGTGCGAAGCGTGGCAGCAGCAGCGGCACTGAGTGGCAGGAACTGCTGACGACAGCATTGCGTGAGCTGGCTGAGCTTCTCACCGCCACAACAAACACAGTATCAGCGTATGAGCTGGAGTCCTCAGGCATCGTACCTGCTCTGCTGCTTATGCTTGCACCATATCAGGTAAGGCCGCGGGGCTCCCGATAATTTTTCACCGAAGATGTTTTAGGGTTTTTATTGTTACTGATGAAAGTAAAGTACGTATACTATGATAACCCTGCTAGTAATCATTAGAGCCCTGCTCATTATTCTTGTTGTATAAACTATTTTCTTTATATGTTTATAAATCTTCTTAATTGGTTCAAGTGGAAGTATATTAAAGAAGCAATACTGAGCTTCTTAATTCTTCTTGGCATTGCAGGAAGTTATGGCCCAAAATAGCATCAATGATTTCTGTCAACCTGGCTCCTCCTTGCTCGTGTCCACCCCGACTTCCGACAACAATCGTGACAACAGCATCAAGGAAAACAAAGTCGTCTCTACAGCCTTATCGGCACGAAAAGCCAACAAACTTCTCAAGCAGCGCAGGAACATCTTCCAGAAGTGTTTTGCAGTGCGTTGTTCATGTCTTATAGCAGCAGTTTATTATTTTAATACTTATTTCTTTGGTCGTATTTATGAACGAAACTGGACGTAGATCAACTTCATTGTTTTTGCATAATGTCACCTTTCCACTACCCAAGTACCGGTACCTGAGAAATTTCCTTTGCTTCCTTTTGAATCCTTAATTTGAATTTGGCTGAAACGCTAAGTTTCGTCGAATATTATGTACATTCTTCCTCAAGATACATATTTCTCAGACATTGTTCATTCTTTCTAGTTTCATGTTCTCAATCTTCCTCTGATTTGCAGGACCACCTGAAGGAAAGCACTTTACGAAACCTTGTGAATGACTCATCACCGGATTCATTGAACAACACCATCAACTCTATCACTTCACTCACAAGTGCTAATTCCACAGCGTCGGCGGATGATGACGAAATTGCATCTTCTATCGCCAAATCGAATTCTGCCAACGTAGAAGCCGGACTTCTATTGAATGAAAGCTACTTAGGCTTGAAATCTAATTCTGCCTCTGAGGCTTCGGGGACCGTGCGCAACAATGGCACCAAAGTAAGCCCTGGTACCCAGCTTGTTCGACACCTCATTTCAGTGCTCGAAAGCTGTGAGAAGCTTCCCATGTTCACCTATGACAGTCCCGGCATAAATAATGGGCTTATTGCTCTCACCAGAAAACTCAGATTCAGGCTTGAGAGGGCACCTGGCGAACATGGCCTCATCGATCGAACAGGACGCACCCTCAAGGTAATCATTGTTTCTAAGTATACTGTTGGATTATTGTTCAATCCATCCAATCATGTTCAATATAATCCAGGGCAGTGGTGCTGCAATTTGATCACAAAATTGTCCCCGTTCGGTTCTTGTGGTATCTATATTTTGACCATGTTTGCATTTATGATTTTTTGCCAGTCCGGTTTTACTCTGTTCGTGACCAGGAAGTCTTCAATTGAAGTCCTTTTGCTCTCTAGATGGAGCCGTTGGCCACTGTTGAGCAACTGGAGCGTTACCTTCTAAAGATGGTGGCCAAGCAGTGGTACGACCTGGACAGAACAAGTTTCTCATACATCAAGAAAATTAAAGAGGCACCTCGACTCAACTTTAACTATGTTTCGGAATTTGATGAAAACGGCCTTTTCTATTGGATCGGCTCCAATGCCAAGTGAGATTTACTTTGGCTAAGCATTAAGCTTGAATTCTTTAGCTTTGTGGAAGGAATGATTATTGAGTCAGGCGCACACAAGTTGCGGGCAAACAGTAGGATATATGGATCACATCTATTTGATTTCCACCTGATCCATTTGATCTTCCTCGTCGTCGAAGAACATTTCGTGTCCTGCAAATGACCTTTTTCGCTTGGAAATATTGCAGATGGAGCAGAAATATGCTTGGTACGTGTGAAGTAAGCCACTCCTGACTATTAGCGTTGCGGTGCTAGGCTTAAATTGAAGCTTTGAATAAGTGAAAACTTGCGCATGAATGAAGTAAGGTTAACCACTTTTACAGGACCTCGTATGAGTGGGTGAATCCCGCCTCCGTCGGTCTGGTGATGGTGACGTCCAGTGACGGCCGTAACCTGCCGTACGGTCGTCTTGAGGATATTCTCAGCCGCGACGCTTCAGCTTTAAATTGTCATACAAATGACGACAAGCGGGCCTGGTTCTCGGTTGATCTGGGGCTTTGGTTCCTCCCTACTGCTTACACCCTCCGACATGCTCGGGGCTATGGCAGATCTGCCATCAGGAACTGGATGTTCCAGGTCACTAGGTTTCTTGGTCTCTTAAATAAACTAGAACTACCTCGATACCATGCTTCGACTTGCCAAGATGACAGATCCGGAGCTAATTCAAGTTGAATTGTTGAAATTGTCTTTATGCCGAACTTTTTACGTGTTAAATCACTATGACATTAATTTCTCGACTTGTTCTTTCGTATTGTCTTCTCCTTGAAAATGACCAGTGAGTACCGATTCAATTATTGAATATGGTAAAGCTTGAGCATCATTCTATCAATTAAGGAGGGCTTGCCTTGCTAACGTGTTCTGTATACCTCAGGCTAGCAAGGATGGCACCCTTTGGGTGACTCTCAGTCACCACGTGGATGACACTAGCCTCAACGAGCCTGGAAGCACCCACACTTGGACTGTTATGTGTCCAGCTGATGAGAAGGTCCGTCCTCTTCTAGATTTATTTTAAATGTAATTCACATAAAATACATATCTGCGCTACGTTCAAAGTTTTTTCTCGAAAATGACCAGCAGTTGCCTAAACATAGGGAATCATGTCCTTAAATTGTGTTTCCTGTTAGCTGATTACTGTGAATTTTGTATCTTTACTTCAGATGGGATACCGTCACATCAGAGTGCAGCAAAGCGGCAAGAATTCGTCAGGGCAGACGCACTACCTTTCATTGTCTGGTCTGGAGGTGTATGGTTGCGTCACTGGAGCTTGTGTAGAGCTTGGCAAACAAGCCAAAGAAGCCGAAGCGGCTCTGCGCAAACAGAGGCGCCTGGTAAAACAACAGGTGATTACAGAGATGTACTTGCACATCTCGAATTTGAACCGAAGGCCTAGATGTTTGATGACATAAGGCATAAGTTCAAATAATGACTTGAATTGAATATGTGAATCCGCGAAATTCACCTCCGCATGTACTGATAATTGATGTGATTTGAGTATTCAGTTTAATGAACGATATCTTTAAAATATCATATAGTGAGACAACTGTTCAAAAATCCTAGCACACGAATGTAATACAAAATAAATTTCTTGTTTTTATACTTGCATTGTGATTTACAATTTCATTTTAATTTGAATACATGGTAACACTGCTACCAGATGCTGAAAAAAATGGTGGTTGGGGCTCGAGTTGTTCGAGGCATTGACTGGAAGTGGCGAGATCAAGACGGGTCTCCTTCTGGTGAGGGCACAATTACAGGGGAGCTGCACAACGGCTGGATCGACGTCACGTGGGACCATGGCGCCTCAAACAGCTACCGCATGGGATCTGAAGGGGGCAAGTACGATCTCAAACTTGCCCCAGGCTATGAAGCCACACTGGCATCACTACAGCAGTCATCTGCTGCTGCCACCACTGCCAGTGCAGTCGTGTCAGCTGTGATGGCAAGCATCAGTGACGCAGAAATCGTGGGTGCTCACACCAGCAGCAGCACGAGCGTGTTAACGAGTCGTAAATGTTCCTCGACGCCGTCTTTACCTCAAGCCACTGCTGATAAAAATTCAGTATCAAGTGCCGCTGAGCAAGCTGTCTCTGACGACAATCTGTCAGCCAAGCAAGCCGCTGAAGCCATCGCGGAGAGCGTCATTAACGTGGCCAGCGCTGAGGCTCTTCTCGGGGCCAGTGGTGATGCCGCGTCCAAAATTTCTCTAGACGACAAGCTGGCATCGCTGGTGTCGTCCCTCACGTTCGGCGACGCCGCGCTTGATGCCGTCGCTGGGCTAAGTGAGGCCTTACAGGCGTCTCCTTTCTCTCAGGTGCGTCTGAAACTTGAGCGGGACTGTACAACTTTTTTTGCATGTATTTAATACCTAGAAATTGGCCCTGGGTTGTATCAACCTAAATATGTTTTGATGAATAAGAGCATCAATATCCATGGCCTACAAATTCGTTAACATCCTATTGTGCATTAGCTCTTGATTTCTCTGTTTTTATTCGTTTATTTGAACAAATTTGTCACTCTTTCAATGTTCGTTGAACATAGTTTTCTGAATTTTAAAGAATGAACATACAAATAATTTTGTCAACAAACTGCATCTTTGTGTTAAAGGTCTCGAGCCGTCTCTCGACGATTGCTCCCCAGCAGCAGCTACCGTCCAGTCGTGTGCACTCTCAATCTCTGTCTCGCCTTCAGTCGCAATCTTCCACCACCTCCACAACCTCCGCACACTCTCTGCCTCCACCTTCACTCTCAGACAACCTGGAGGTGATGGAATTATCGGCGCTTTTATCCCCTCTACCTCCAGCACTTCCACAACGGTCTTTGCCATCCCTGAGTGAGCCTCAGGACTCCCTTGACTTGTCCTCCGTGTCCAACTTAATGGCGCAGTCCAACCAGAGTCTTGCTGAAGCCTCGTCTCAAGCGCTTGGAAACGAGACTTCGTCGAAAAGTGGGTCCTCTCAGCAGAAGACGAGCACGCAGTCAGGTAGCAATAACAGCAAGGGGCCGATGAGCGTGAGCG
>JALHKN010420915.1:0-11286 GCA_039513755.1 Hyalella sp. 3TK10
GTCCGCCGCTCGCCCTGAGCAATGGTGACAGCTCTCGGGGCGTCGCGAGCCCGTGCCCACCAATGGCGTGACGAGGCGGGGAAAATCCTTCAGGTCCAGAATGGAGCCATCACCTCGCTGGAGCACGCCTGCATATCGTCATTCGGTGCCAGGGTTCAGAATCAGGATTGTCTGAATTTTCACTGATTGTGTATGAATTTTTTATTGATAATTACATATGCGACAGATGTACTTCGAAACAAATTATTCAAAGAACAAATATAATGTGGAAAAGCTGAAGCTGAACGTAAGTGGAAGGAGTTTGAACAAGCATGTAGTAACACACAACACTAACACTACATTTATTTCCTTACACGAGATTAATTCAGAACATAAATTGTAAATCATAGTTAGCTTACCGGATTCAAAGTTGTACATGTGATGAATACCAAGGTTCCAGCCTCCCACATCCGCTATCTCCATGTAGAATCCATGAAGCTTCGCTGTTTGAGTCTCCCATACAATTTGCTGGCATGTCTGATACTCATAACCCACTGACACCGTAGCCAGAGACACGCCGTACACCTGCAGTGCAAGTAACAAAACAATATGAAAACGAATCACAAAATAATAATCTCTTAGTCTCATCAGCCGAAATAATCATTGACGATTTTTTTTAGAATCTTTCATCAGTTCGACTGTTCATTGGTGTATTTTTTTCGTGGACAGATTAATTGATGCCATAATTTTTATACAGCAAGAAAAATAAAGAAGGAGAGAGTGAGTTGCTTTTTAGTTTTCGTGTTTACCCAGTAATAGAAAATAACCTCCATAATTTGAACTTAATCTCTTACAATAGCTAACTATGTGTCATGAATCTAATACAATTTCCCTATCATCCATTTCCAGTATTATTATGGCACCTAAATTTCAAACCCATCTATTACCTGCCTCACTTCAGTTCAGTCGATTATAAATTACTAGAAAAAACTTTCACGATTGTCATTTGTGAGCGGAATGCAAATTAGCACTTCACGTTGTAATAATTTCACACGCTTGTACATTAAATTCCTAGAGTACGAAAAAATATTACCCGTATTTTTATAATGATTGTGTTATTACTGGGAAATGCTATCGTCATGCACAACGCAGTTATAATGTAATTACTGTACGTCTCAACGTCCTGCCACGGCAGGTATAACGTACGCAGTCATACAATTAAGAAAGGTTCGTTCTACAATTAATTTGATGAAATAACGCATCATGCAACTGCTAAATGGATTGAAAAAGTATTGTTGTAGGATACAATATTCACATCTGCAACACTCATAAATGAAAACTGTATAGATGTTTTAAAGGATGAAGTCAATTATCGATCGGTTTAATTTCCATACTCGCCTCAGCGTGGCATCTTAATGAAATGATTTCAATGAAATATTTGAAAAATATCTACCTGCTTAGAGACTGTCTGTTTTAAACATATCTCGACAAGGTAGAAATCAACAATTATTGTAGGAGATTGGCGGAAGGCTTGTATTTACTGAAGGGATCCGTAATATTGTGGAAGCAAAATTTAATAACCCAACCGGCTTTTGAGGATCTCTATTACGGCGCTTCATCAAAATTGGAGGCAAAACAATTGTTATTGTCAAGTTTTGTATACCTAATATTTGTAATAATTTTTGAATTATAAGGACAAAAGTAGACATCGCTTCATCCTTGTCTGAAACACCATCTACTACTTCACATGAAATTGAGCATTGCCGTCTCGTAGAAATTACAAGTTTTTATTACCAATTCTGCAATAGCTCGCATCATGCAGCTGCGATACGGAGTAAATTATGCAGGCTTAAAGTTGGCAATAGAACACTAAAACTCGCAGTGCGATTCACGGACCGACCAGAACCGTAAGCTACACCAGCACAAAGTTTACCGAACCAAACATTTTTTCAGGCCTTCTCACCTTTTGCTTGTAGACGTTGCGTTTGTTCCACGTGAATGTGTAGGTGATGTTCGGGTCTGCTTCGAAGAGCTTCTCAAACACGGAGCCCTCAACTGTGATCTGTTCAAGGGTAAATGATATCCCATATATTAGAGATCACATAAAAAAGCAAGATGCTCCGCTAAAAAAACAGGATAGTGACCGGAAATTAATTTCATCAAACAAATTGAGAAGATATTTTAAAATCTCTATAAGAATATTCAATAACTGCATTGAAAAAGATATTGCATGCCAGAATTCATTTAAGAATAACAGTCATGGAAACAAATTTCAAAAGGAAGTTTTGTTTTCAAGCTAACAGAATAAAAATAGCGATAGAACTCCTTACCTTTAGGTGCACTCTGGAGAGAGCGGCGGGGATTGCATGAGGAGTTATCTCAAGTAGTAGGCGTGAGAAATATCCCGAGGCTGTGTTGGAGTGATAGAGCAAATGCAGCTCGCTACCTGGTATTCGAACCGACTCCTGCACCACCTGCCATTAACATGAGTGAACAACCGCATGAGACTGAGCGGTTAAATTTCACTCAGACTTGACCTCACTGGCTCTGACTCGAAGAAAACAAACTGCCGTGCGCACACTCGCTCAAACGAGTAGAATAATCATGATTCAAATGGTAGGTTGCCAAAGAAGCAGCATTTGTTAACGATGAAAGGAATTGAGAAACGGAAACAAATTGATTCGAAAAAAAACGTAATTTTCCCCTGGATAACCGGGTTGGTGTTATTTCGCGTATCGAGGCTAGCAAGGTCACGAGTGGGTGTTAGCAAGCATTTCGAATTTAAAACGAAAAAACAATATTGACCATGATATTGATGTAAATTTTAAAGATACACTTCTTCCCAGCCACATGTAATCTTGAAACCTCATCTGGCAACGAACCAATATTTACTGCACTCTCGTCATTGCTCCGAATAAATCAATTGCTATCAACTCAACAGAGAAACGTTAATACAAAAATTGTCTCTGCCAATAAAGCCGCAAGATAAACATTCGCATTGAGTTCACTCACATAATATATCTTATAATGTTCCTTCTGTGCACATGATTGTTTTTTCAACCAATTTCTCATAAATGATCTCTGTTTTCAATATGACATAGCTTGAGCGCTGTGGTAATAAATTAAATGCACTTCATTCGTTTGTCAGCTGAACGTATAGGCATGAAGCTCTATGGTATCTAACTAGATGGATGTTACGTGACACGAGAACTAAGTACTGTACAAGCGATACATGTGTCAAAGAAGCTACATCCTGGGTGAAAGTGAGGAGTACTCACCTGCATTTCGGAGAAGACGACAGACTTCTGGGGGATGCCACCTACTGTGTAGGGCAGGTGTGTTGCCACCACTTGAGGCCTGAGTAGCTTGTGGTCGTGCTCCAAGCAAGGGTTTAGCCACAAACTCTCCACTCCTGTCAAAAAACGTGAATAACTGTAAAAAAGGCTGTGAAACGTTGAAGTTCAGTGCACAGTTGTATGAAAGTCTCAAGTTTCCACATATATACGATCCATATAAAGGTCACAGATGAATCGTACTCCCCAAGCGCGTTGATGCTTCGACGACTAGTCCAAAACATACAAAATTCAAGCTTTAGCACTTATTTATGCCCTTTACGGGTTACAGAGTACTCACCCAGTACACTGACATCCTTGGTAGCTTCGCTTTTAAGCGTGAGCTTAACCGGATCCAGCACGACGATGTCGTTCCAGGGCGCAGGTACCGTGATCGTTAAGGGAAGGAAGTTGGCGCGCTGGAACTGCAGCGTTACAGCTCCGCCACCGTTCACCAGCACGTCGAACCTGTCACATGGCATGCGTTGCTATTTCCTTTACTTTCAAGTATCCTTTCTGATTTTCGTACGTCATTGTTAGTTTAATTTGAAGACGTCAATCAATTTATTACATCGTAGACATGTAATAATGTCTCACTATATACTGGCTATTGATGGTAGACAACTTTCTGTAGATGGGATACAATGACCCAAAAACCACTTTTACTCTTACAAGAAAAGATTCAGCGCTAGATGCATAACATTTTTACCTGCAGTTTCTCCATGTCGTAAAAAATAATGTGTTCTTTAGTTTAGAAGGAACAGAAAGTCCAATGGCGTCGAAGATCATTTCATATTCAGAACTTAAGTACATAACCACCAGATTGTATTAGTTTTCTGAAGCATACGTTGCCACTCACCAGCCGCCGCGGCGTGTGGCCGTGATGCCGTACTTGCTGGACTGCTTGTCGACGCTCGTGCGCACCCCCACGATGCCCTCTCCGTTAGCGGACACCACGCGACCTCTGATCACCGACACGCGCCTGCAACACAACAAAACAACTTATTTCGCATTATGATCCCTTGTTGCGAATTTAAAAGGTGCTGTTGAGTTCACCAAGAGGAAGTTAGTTTCATCATTTAGTCAACACATTAAATAAACAAATTTTCTCAGTCACCGAGAGCATCATAGAGCCTTGAAACGAGCACTTTGATGTACTAATGAAAAATTTAAAGGTACTTTCTGGGGTCCAAAAGCAGCAGCAGTAAAATATCCAACACTTTATGCGGCCACCATTTTATCTTACATCTACAAATTCTCAAGGCATGCACCGCCGTAAATAAGTACAAGTAGAGCCAGAGATCAAAAATTATTCATAAATGAATAAAAACGTAAATGGGTGCATGTTAAGTTAAATACAGTAATTTAACAGCACTTACAACAGTAATTCAAGAAATTACCGCATTTAAGAAATACAATTTACAAAATGTGAGCATTAAGGAAAGAATGCTCAAAAAATTAATAGGGCATCTAATTCGCAGTGCGTTACGGCTCATGCTTTAAAACACATTTAGGGATACAAATATGATCAATGGAACATTAAACATGAGGGGGGAAACGATGTCTGATCATGCGACCAATGAAAAATACTTTCGGCATGACAAGCACCATGCAAGTCGAATTAGTTAACAACATAATCGTAAAGTTCAAATATCCTAAAATGATCCTTTCAACTTATTTTGAAATAAAACCGAAGCCTCCTGCAGTGCTACGTTATCCACGAGCGAGTCACACAGAGACCCTAAATGAAATATTCAGGGCACAGCTTGATATTTCGGTGCTCTCAGAGATTCATCGAAAGATCTTAGTCGTTCCAGCTTTGCATGGTTAAATAACCGAGATGAAATATTAAACTGTATCGAGGAGTCGCGTATGGGGCTTTAGCAGATTAAAATTGAAATATTGACGTTGAGCAAGATTTAAGCATTATACATAGATCACAGGTACGCATATGATTCGGAGTCAAGATAACAATCAACTGAAATTCCAGAAAATAAAATCTAAATGAACTTTACAAAATTATGGTTATAAATGAACTTCGTCAATGAAAAATTAATTACGCGTTTGAATAACTTAACGCGTTTAAAATAACTTAATATCATGAAAAAAACGAGCGATTCTGACTTTAGACTCCAGAACTCTTTACAGTTTTCACAAATTTACGTAACTTGATGATTATTAAACTGGAGACAAATATTTGTGCTGATTAAATCACAGTTCAAAACTTGTTTTGGGCTCCAGATAGGCTGGATGCATACGACGGCTTTGTGCTCAGTTTAGAAATCCAGCGGAGGCATGGACTGGATATGCCTTTGAAAAATGCAAGGATGTGTTCGGGTCGAGATCCAGGATGCAAAATAAAAATGGGGGTGAACTTAATCAAGATACACAAAGAAATAAAGATTTAGTGGGGCGAATTCTTTTGTGCCACGTGAAATTTATATGAAATTGGTAAAGTTTGATTAGTTTTGAAACATAAACAACTCAAATAAGTAAAGGACCACAGATATGAATGAAAAAGGGAACCATCAATTTTCAGAAGTTTGATTCGAAGCCTTCCATAGATAGTCATTAAGATCTTTGTTACGAATTCCAAAGGCCAATAGATCTAAAAAAATACCAATAGATCTACAGAAAAACTGACGTCAATGTAAGTGGTAAACATCTAAAGTAGAAAATATCCTATTGGAGATTATTTAATAAACTAACCAGGATGTAATAATATCTTGTGTACAAATAGAATAAACTTACTTAGTAATGCACACTTCAAAGTATTTTTTCTTTGCTGATCTCGGAATTTTTTGACCACATTTTGACAAATATTTTTTTGCAATAAAAAGCTACATCATCTCTAAAATAATATCTTGTGATAGGAATAATCAAATTTGCACTTTTGAAACGTAGCTTTAATTTAAAAATAGACAAATTTCCAAATTAAATTAAGATTAACTATCTTAAAACAGGAAACAAAATGGTTGTGCAAAATTATAAGAAAAATGTCAGCAGGAAAGTAAAAACTCTAATATCGTCGTTGTAATTTAAATGTAAGTTTAAGCAACCAGGACCGAGATCCAAAAGAAATTTCTCGAGTAGATAGCTGAGAATTCATAAAAAATATTTACGGGGTGAGTTCGACCCGCGCTCGTGCGTATCGGCGAGAACATCTCCCCCGGCCACCTTAATTGCACTAGTCTCCCCACAGTATCAAATCTACTCAGAGCTTGCATGGAAATGCTGCTAAAATACACCCTTCAATGAATATTTTAACCAATATTTGCATAGGCTACCAGAACAGGGGAGAGGCAGAGCTGGACTCAAGGCGATTAGGGTCTCGCATTGACCACCGCTACATTGTTTTCGCAAGCTCTGCTCTCATAGAATTGTGTTTTCTGGTAAATTTTTATGCAAACAGACACGTCTAAACAGACAACAGGTTAAGTTTGCTTGGACTCGATCTAAAGGGGAAAAGTAGACTCATAATTACACAAGTTTTAAGCAAGCACATTTTAAGATTGCTGATCAGAACGGGTGAAATACGTTGAATTGAAGATAAGCTTGAATTAAGCACAACTATTAAATTGGAAGACGTCTGCAAACGAGTGAAATAAAAAAAATATTTCAATAAATGTTGAAAATGCTACGCTTAGCTTACAACATTATGAACGACGAACAAGTAAATAAAAACAGAGAACGCAAGAGTTTCTATCAGCCTAGCATTAATGATTACAAGTAAATCTGACTACTGTAACTTTTAATTGCTGGTGAACACTTAGGAGTTTCATAAATAAATAATTTTTTGTTAGCATAGAAAATAACGGATTGTATTAACCGTAGTGAAACAAATTCAGAGTATCTTTCTTTGCGTTGTTGATCAAAGCCAATTGAAAATTTATCAGTTTTTCCAAAAAGTGTAAAAAGTATTCACAATATGTACATTTTCTGCAAATGTGTGAGTAACTGAATATTAGTGACAGGTTGATTGTTTAATTTCATCGAATTTTCTTGTGTATTGCCCCCAAAAATGGCTGGTGTGAAGCTTTTATCCATACTTAATTTCTTAGTTTTATAAACGCCCGACTGAACTTTAGAAAAGACAGTGCAGAAAAAACTTTAAACCTGTTTCTTCGCTCTGTTTTTTCATTGGACTGTGAAGATTAGTCCTCTCCCAAAACATGAGTAAAATGACTAATTCAAAATAAATACCCTCAGATTCTAATTAATTAATTCGAAAGTGAGATTTAAGAATTACGCCTATTTCGATGAATGAAATAACTCGAAGCAACAACAAAACGGTATATATGGTCGATATATTTTAAGAAACTCTACGGGTTTAACTGCAAATATTCAAGTAACTCTAAACTACAGCATTGGACCATGACCGAATCAGATCAGAATTGCATAGACAAGCTGCTAGTTTTAATGAAAAATGTATCAGAATTAATATAAATGGGATAGTATGCAGTTCAAATAACGTCTGGCAAAATTTGATTTCCATTTGCTCCAAAAATTGTTGGTTTGTCAAGTAATACAGGCCGATGGTAATTTTTACAGTTGATTCTAAATAGAACTGTGTGCATTTGGAATTAAATTACGATTATGTTAAGAAATCGAATGGTTTAGGGCATGAAAATCCTCTTACCGGGAGGTATTTGCTTCGTATGTAAGCTTGAACCGACTTTACTTTGTTAAAAAACCTGTTATGGAGTTGAAGTAGAAAAATTTATTTACAGAATCAAAACCTGCTAAGCACTTAAAGGTTAAACAAATTTGAGACAGAAACTCATGAGATAGAATTAAAAATATTAAGGAGAAGCTTAATGAGATTGACCTGGTCATTGGAGCTGGTATTACCCAAGCGTCGCCGAAAATGACGCTTTAGATGCTGCAAAACACCGTTTGTGAGAAATAATGTGCATGCACGGGATTTATGGAATGATAATTTAAGTTTAATTTTCCTACATTTCCTTTTTTGGGTGCAACTGTTTTAAATTTCTCATGAAACAAATAATACCTCGAAGGAAGTTGGAATTAGATAACATAAAATTTATAATTCTGAAGCTTATTTTCATCGATGAATGACATTTGTTAAATCAACAAAAAAAATAAACCTAATGAAAACCAAGGAATAAATTGTACCACAATTTCACTGGATTCAAGTGCACGAAATACGATGAGCTGCATAAAAAAACGTGATGACGGATGAAAGGCTAAACTGAACTACCAGCAAACTACTATCAAACACCTATTTTCTAGTCTTAGCCAAAAACCTTAAGCAGCAATTTTAAGTGAAACGCACATTAACATTATTCATAGAATTTCTACCTAAAGAAAAGAAAAGAAAGTAACAAGTATCAGAATGTGTTGAAAAGCACACTAATATCATACGGAGAGATTCTACCGTTAAAAAGAACCACAGCAGCAAGTCCAAATCAAGCGTTCATAGCAGAAAAAAGGCAAACAGAGACAGCGTCTGCATTACTCACCCTGGCTCGAAGGAGCTCCAGAAGAGACTAAGACGGGAGGGGGGCGAAGGAAAGGAAAGTTATTGTTGGTGATGACAGTTGTGGTGGTTGAGGAGTACTAACACCATTTTTTCACACAAACATTCACGATGACGTCATCCAAAGGGAACACAGGTATGAAGATAATATTGATTACATCACTAAGGCCCAAACGCCAAATTTAATTCGGCAGTTAGATTAATTCAACTCTACTGATTTCCGAGGAGCGTTGAAAAGTTTTGGCAGCAAGGTCTAGGAATGTACGTCAAGGCCAGTCAACAATTTATATGCAAAAATTCATTGTTAGAAATGAGACTCTTCACGGGAGCATAATGAACAATTTCACTGTTTGATTCGATCCAGTGTACATAATATTGTCCTCACTTTATTTATCAGAAGAATACTTCCAATAAACGTGTCCTGTAGAACATTAATCCACATTAATACGGTATAGGAAATAAATTTATCACATAAAACAAAACACTGATGCAAGAAGCTCAAAATATCTAGAAATAATTACGGCCTTAGAAGACAATAAAAGCAGAGGGGAAGAAATGATTTCAGGCTACGATGAGCACACCCTCCCACATTTCTCTTCAATTTACGGATAACAAGCCCAAAATTTGCAAGAAAAACTGATGAGAAACGCGTGTCTCTAAAAAGGTTTTAAAATGCCTTTTTGAGTGTAACATTGCCAAAGAAATTAAACAAAATAATTCCTACTCAAAACGTATGTAGACAGTTTATCGGTCAAGGTAGTGAGTACGTGACTCAGATTTGTGTAATGTAATGGTACGTTACATAATAAAAGAATACCCCTACTGACGTAGAGGTCATAAATACAAATCTAGCCTTTACACACGATGAGCCTTAGAAACGAGAGAGTAGCATGACCGCATCGTGGCCGGTTGATTAATATGGAAGAGGAGTCCTTGTTTTGATTGGTAACTAACACCCAAGCAAAAGCGTATCAAACTAAACACAAAACCATTAAAAAATTTAATTGAAGACCAAACCTATTCACATGAAGATCATTGGATAAGATTAATGAACCTACCTCTCTTCAAACTGGTCTTTGCGAGCAAAGTCTTGAACCTGTCGATCTTCAATGATGAACTTGACTCGCTGATAGAAAGAGGCAGTGACGGTTGGAGGCTGTTTGGTGAGCAGTACGTCCACGGGGTCGCTGGACATCATGCACATCACGTGGTCGTTGCAGACACTCTCCCAGCAGCAGTCCGAGTCTGAGCAGTCAGCTAGTCCGTCTGTTGAGCATAATTAGGGAATAAGAAAATTATGCGCATACTCTTACAAATGTTTCTTTGTTGCAAATACATGTGCCGTCGGCGCACTGGCCTAATACTCAAAAGAAGACGCGTTCATCATAAGCTCCGAATGAAAAATTAATACAATTACGAGTAAAAAGATAAATATTGTGTAATCGACAGAATACACACTGTGCCACAAAGCACTTTCTAAAGAAAAAAACCTCAGCAAAGAATCGAACAAAGATCACCCACTGTATTCGCGGGTTGACACAGTCTAGATTAGTCGGATTTTATGAAGGATGCAATTTACAGATGAAAAAAATTCAATTTTTAAATGCATCGCATTCTTGATGCTGTAGTTCTTTAAGAGTTAAATTCAATTAGATTAGACAAATTTAATTACCCAGAAGAAATGTTTGAAATTTGTATTGCATAGAATACAAATAGAAGGCATTTTTCTTGATTTTACTTGCCCACAGAAAAGTCACGCCAAGTTTTTAAATTTTACCGTCGATTATTTAAATTCCATGAGGTTTTTGGCTTTCTAAACAGTACTCAGAGAACATTGTACTGCCAAGTTGCTCATATCAATTCCAGAGTTAATATACAGAATATAATTTGAAATGAAAGAACGAACCTTTATCGTTGTCAGTCATATCGCTGCACTGCGTCTCTAGTTGCACGGAGCAGTCGTCGCCTGTCCAGCCTGCCGAGCACTGACAGCTGTACTCGCCCGCCTGTGTGGTGCACAGCCCGTGACCAGAGCAGCTGTTTACGCACCCAGCTGGTGAAGGCCAGAATAAAGAATGTATGCTGAGTGAATGAGACTGAATTTTTGTTTATTTAAATTGACTCTAAGTGATACTTTCATATGATTATCTGGATGTAGATGCACGTGCTGTTGTGGCACTGTCTGCATACTCGCGCAGGGTGCAGTGTTTGCTGTTCCAGCCCTGGATGCAGATATGCACGTGCCGTTATGGCACTGGCCTCATACTCACGTATGGTGCAGGGTCGGCCGTTCCAGCCCTGGATGCAGATGCACGTGCCGTTGTGGCACTGGCCTCATACTCGCGTATGGTGCAGGGTCGGTCGTTCCAGCCCTGGATGTAGATGCACGCGCTGTTGTGGAACTGGCCTCATACTCACGTATGGTGCAGTGACGGCCTTTCTAGCCCTGGATGCAGATGCACGTGCCGTTAAGCA
>JALHKN010422088.1:0-10540 GCA_039513755.1 Hyalella sp. 3TK10
TGATTTGTCGAGCTAAGGGATAGAATTTTATGTTCAACCGGTCCTTGCATGAGTGAAGTGTGCTAAAAACTAATCAATGAAAAATACCTGAATAATGATATCGATAACTAGTATTTTACGATGAATTATTTGTTATAAACTTGTTCAAACCTTGCAACAAAACGCTACAAGGTTGTGAAACTTTAGAAGTTATCCAGCTTGTCTCGCCGATTAACTTTAAACAGAATACACATTCAGGTTGTATTTACCCTAATCAGAATCTATTCCATATTTTTAAAAGGAATATTACAGAGTTCTGAAACTGTACTTCAGAATATTCTCTTTCCTTTCAAATTGAAAAATAAAATTGGACCGTGTTCGTCTGGCCGATAGCTTGCAAATCATATTCTTATAAAAAGAAAAATACGATAAAAAATGTAAACGTTCGCTTCTATAAAATGATCATTCGCAGTATCGACACTGCAGTGTTTTACGTTCAAACATTCCACAATTTGAACGCTGCTTTACTTGGGCTTGATTTAATTCCTCCTGAGTTTTGATGGATTTATTCAATGATTTGTCGATTAAACGGATTTAAATGGATTAAATTAACATGAATTAAAGGCGAAAGATTGAGAGGACAATGTTGCGATGATAATTTGGTACTGTTTGAGATGCACGTGCAACATACAGTATCATAGATGTATTGCACAACGTTCTTGGTCCATGAATTATTGTATGTGATAATTTAAATGATATGAATTAGACATATTTCAGAACCCTTCGCGTAGAAATAATTTCGGGATAAATTATCCCATGAATCCTCTAAATTATTTGCATGTAACAGGCCTTTTCCGTTAAAACTCCGAATATCCGACAAATACGTCCAGACACACATTTAGGTCTGCTCTGTGGTGACAATGAGATTTCCCACCTAATAAATATATCGATCTCTAGATCTTTCTTCATTGCCATATTATATCTGTCTCTAGCGGCTATTTTGGTAGGTATTCATGCGTCTTCAGAATTTACTTCCTAAGTTTTAACCCATTACACGCAGCTCGAAGACTGATGATATGTACGAGAATGGACCACTTATGGCCTTAAATCTCCATCATAATCGTATAGTATGTATACCTCTTTATTATATTTTGCATCTTAACTCTTTCAGCTTTTTTAAATTTTGACAGCAAACATCAACTGATGTGTATGATTCGTTTACCCATAAGCAAATGAATTTTTTTACTTAAAATTAATCAAGCCAAATGAACTTGCAATTTAATTTTTATCACTTGGTCAAACTGATTCGAAAAATTGTATGATATATGTTTTTTACTTTTAAAATTCAGGCGACCAAAAAGGGCCTCGATTTCTTAATAGTTGTCAAAAGAAAGAGCGCAGGAATTTTCTTAAACCCCGATGATCGCAATCGTGCTAAAGAATGATCGTAAACAGGGTTCTTTCATATTAATTTTCACGACCTGAAGATTTTTAAATAATCAAAAAGTCTGATTTGGGAATTAGATAATAGCGTATAAATATTAATAATCGATTTCACGATGCATACAATTATAATGTTCCTGAAGTTTTCAATCAAATTAATTTTTAGTTCTATTTCAGTCCCTGTTTATTACTTTCTATAACCTTATGATAGACCTCAATTAAACAAATTTACCTTGATTCATGCATTCTTAAATCCATAAGACTATGTATTTTTAAACTTTGGCTGTTGCTCTAAAATAGTGTGCAGTCAATGTTATTTATTCGATTGAAGTTCTTTGTCTGATATTAATGGAACGAGCGTCATATATTGTTAATTAAACGAATATGTAAATATTTTGTAAAAATCAGTGCCCTCAAACCATCGATGTAAGTTAATAAATTTAAAAGTGCAGCTCACGAATTTGGCGATGTCTGTGACGAATTTTTAATGTTCAATACTCCGTGATAAATTCCTATCAGAGTCCAAAATTTTTACATCTCGGCTTAGCGTTGTACCGGTGATCAAATGCATGCATAAATTCTGTTTGACTTGCTTGAAAACTTTCTTCACCTCAAATAATATTCCTTCGATGTGAGAAAAAATTCTCAGGAAAAAATTCCTGAGAATTTTCCGATGCGCAATTTCGTGTTCACAATTGTCGCTGTTTTGCAGTTTAATGTTGCTCTCCGAATTGTCTTTCGACTGGCGTTGTTTTCATGATTTTTATCTCCTTTTTGTCTCATTTTCTATCAATTTACCGTCAGCTGTTCAATTTATTATTAATTCTGTCGCTCATGTACCTATTTTTTCACGCTGAATACTTACTTACCTTGACTCTTCCTCTTCGCCGATAATTTGGTCAGCTATGCAATTTCCATGGCAGATTTCCGAGATTCTTCAATTCTAGGCCTTGGTGCAATATACGAGCAAGACTCGTCAATATTTACTGCTTAAAAAAAAGTCTCCTCCAAAAATCTTCCTGTCAGAAAGAGAATGATTGACTACAGCGCCAGACTGGCAGACGTTGTTTGAATAAGTTCGTGTACGGCAAGACTAACAGAAGACTTTCTTCAGTCTGCTGCGGGTTTGAGATTTTATTTAGATGTAAATTTAATGAAGAGTTAAAGAAGTGGAGATTCGGTTCTTTTAGCCCGTAATTAGTTCACTGTGAAGGTTCGGGAAAGCTAACCTATAATGCAATTCCTGATGACATTTAGTCATGAAATATATCCTTAATTTTCAACGGACGAGGCCTGACTGGATTTTATTTTATATGTGAAATTATATTTACTTATTGTCAGAAGTGAAAGAATTAATGGAAAAATCTCTATCCTGCATTATCATTCACGTTTTACTTACTGTAAGCAAAAGAAAATGAAGCGGGAATTAAATATGAGGGATGCTCGATCCATAAAATATTGATAAAATTTCATCAGAACCCCTCGGGTGAAGTGAAGCTCTACAAGTTGGGTAAACTTCTTATTCGTGATAATGGTTTTTAATTTTTTCACCAGCTTAAACGATGCTCCAAAATTTAATTTTTCTTCGACTGATTGTTTTAGATAGAGGTTAAAAATTTCAGCATTCTGTAAGACTTTCCTGTTACGTTAATTGAGCTCAGTACATCGGTTGCTTAATTGACGTACAAACTTTGAAAACCCCACAGTAGCCAGGCATTAGATTTCATTACTGGACTAGAAGTAATATTTGCCATCCGCATTTATACTATCACATGCTTATTAGTGTATATCGGATTTCATCGAGGAATCCATCCATGTTTTACTAGAAAATTAGGAAGTTGTGATTTATAAGTGAAAGACTCATGCAGTTGTTCTTTCGTCAATGAAGATTATCATTTAGCAGTATTAACGAAAGTTTGTGGTAACTAACGATAAATGACTGCCTTGGGAATTGCCTTTTTTTTTGATAAGGAGTTATTTTATGCATCATTATATATGACCCTTGTCAATTCACGGGCATGCCATTTTCTTCAGTTTTGTCAGAAAGGGGTATTGCTCATTCATCCTTATCTATCCCTTGCTCTCTGCATTCTTATTTACCGCCCCGTTATACGGCCATATTTACGGCCAGCGGCAATACGCAGTTTTATTTACGGGCCCAGGATCATTACGCGGTCCCTGGAACGAGATTTCTTTGTGAGACGCCGAACGCATCTCGCTTGGCGATCTTGCATGGCTCGCACTCGACGAATTTTTTTTCTTTCTCTTCGCAGTCGCGTGATGCACCCAAGGCCCGAGGTCTCTTTATTAGTATCAATCTAGTCCGACTTGTCTAATATAAATGCAAATGAGGTGGCTCTTTCGCTTCGTAAGATAATGACAAAAATTATCTCGAACCTCATAATTTGTGCTGGCAACTTATCACTGAATACTCGTGGCGGAAGTATTACTATATACCAGACATCTCGTACTTACCTGGAATAAAATTCACATTTTATGTTTTACTATGCATTAAATTCTCGATTCACCTGGAACGCTGTCTCTTGAATGCTTGCGATAGCGACATATTATGCATCTCTACATGAATTCCTGCATGTAGATATCTAGAATTAAAGAATAGGAGGCGACCGTCACATAACTCTTGGTTATTCACCATGTCAACGTCCAATGCCTTGCTTCCGACCGACAGTCTTTCCTTGTTTTCTGCACGAACTGTGCGAGGGACAACTTTTGAGTTGTCATCCTAAGAAATAGTTTTGTTTTTGAATATAAACAGATTTTTAGGTAAAAAATTTAAGGTTAATATTTTAACCGTACAAATTACTGTCATAAATACTTTTGATGAGGTGTATTAAGTACATAGGTAACAAATTATAATGATGGATAGATTAACAAACTTGCTGAATTTTAAATATCTGGATGTGGTTTTTGATAAAGCGATATATCAATTCACTTAGAGTGGCATTAAATGTATTAAGAAGAATCGAATTGCATGAAATGCATGAAAACAAATCTCCTCGCTCAGAAATTTGCAACACACAGATAAAAATAGTTTGCAGTGCCAGTAAAAATCAATTTAAAAAATAATGATGAGCATAAGCTGAAAAATTATATTTTCAAATGCGAAACAATAAGTTGTTTCTGGAACGATTTCATTGTCATTGTCTTAAAATTCAGAGCACAATCATTACAAATTATTGCCGCCATGATCTGCTCGTTTTTAGAAAAGGTAAAAATAACACCGCTTTCTCGCAATCAAAACATTGATATATTTATCAACTAGTGTACGGAGAGAATGATTCATAATGTTATATAAGCATGAATCTTTGCATGTACTCGTATATCGAGTAAACTTGATGTTTAGTGAGGATAGGTGTTGAGATCACTACTTGACCTGCGTTGCAGTTACCACCTTAGATAGCTTCCACGTTCCATCCGTCACGGTGCGCATAAATCGTTCACTTGCGCTTTACTCCTCTACATATATTTTTTAATTATTAGATTCAAGATTCTGTTATATCTCACAAAAATACAACTCTAGACGTAAAAATATGAACTGAATTTAGATCCGAAAAATTACTATCCTGGATAGATGTCAACTCATCTGTCAGTTTTTGTATTCATGAATTTAGTTGAAAAAAATTTGTTAGTACCTTTGCAAATCGGTTTTGTGAATGGTACCTACTAGGTTAAGAATTAAATTAAGAGAATTCGATTCTTGAATTAAAATCAGAGAAATCATATTTTGATTTAATTCAATTAAGAATTCATTAATCAAAACTGTTATTTTACACATTTGTAAATATTTTACCTACAAGTCAAGTAAAAGTTCTGCCACATTTACTAAGAAGCAAGGTAATCAAACCATGGAATTTTTCTGTATAGGACTTGTCCAACCAGTTTCATACGCTTGAAGCAACTTTCGGTTTTTCTCGATTTCAAGACCAGCAATTTCATCGGGATAATACCTAATTTATGAGAGAGACGCTTCCACTTGATATCCACGAATTTCTTGGATCATCTCTTGCAAGTAAGTCTGAGGTTACAGAAAATATAAGCCACGTAGTATCAACAATTTACTGCAGATAAGTGAAGATCTTTGGGCCCGAAGGTACGTTAACACACTTAGAGGCTGAGTCGATTTTAGTAACTCTCTCCTCCGAACGTTTTATGAAGGCTAGAATCATTTATAGTCGGAGAGAACTTTAACCGTAGAGGAACCCTTCTGATAAGCACAGGAACAAATTTAGGAACAAAAATTTCGTCTTTTTATAAACTAATATCTATTGAATTAATTTTACAAGGTTATACCCCATATTCTATGCGATCTTTACACATATGGAACGAACACGGTTGGTATCTTATTTTAAAATTATGAAGAGTGGGCTTTGAAATAGGCCCGACAGCAATTTCTCGCTGCTAACCCCACTTATTTTTTCACTTTTTCTACATCCTTTTTTCTACTTCTACTTTTTCTACTTCCAAACACTTCATCTTTATTTCGTTAAAGAAATTTATATGTATAGGAGCATTATCTATTTTAATAAACATCTTCGACAGCCGATCGTTTTACCAATCACTTAAGGAGCTTATATTCAGTGAGATCATGCGAAGTTTATTTGGCAAGCCAAACGTTCGAATAATTTACGTTCTCTATACTAATCTACCACGATTGAAGCGCGTATATCAACAGCGGAAGCATATTACTACCATCTGGAGGCTGAAGGAAGCTGCTCTAACATTTATCATTGGTTTGCAAAATGGAAAATACGAGGGCCTTCCGTTGTTCCTGATTTTGAATTTTATTTCAAAAGAACGATTAAGTGTAAATTGTTTCGATACAAATGGATTCCGCTTGAATTAAGTTTCATAATTGTATTCTGGGCGCCTCGTTAGTAATTAAAAAGATTTTCCGATTCCACTATAAATTGAATTTCTCACCATGGATACATTTTATCTTCAACGATGAAAAGGATATCTATGATATACTCTATTTTGGGCATGCAATCAAATAATTATTAATGTGTTACAAAATTATTCCAAAAGACATCAAACGACACATTTTTCTGGACGAAAATTAATTGATGAGCAACATGTTTAATTAAGTCATCAAGTAACATCAACAGTTAACAAAGGAAAATTTCCAATTCTGAAAACCAACGTATAATGTAAACTTCAACGTGACGATGCGGAAGTATTATGAATGAGATAATTATACCCGAATGCGAAAAATTACGTTTCACAAATATAATGCCCTTGTCATTTTCTCACATGTGATAATGCTTTTCCAGTTCCTATAAATTCTAACTAACAGGGTGGAGAAGGGTTTGCTTGAAGAACAGATCGTGGCTCTCTTAGCATTGTTGTTTGATTGGTAAAATGGTGCAGATGTTCACAATTCACTGCTGACGAAACTCTAATCTTCGGGCAGTTTGGGCATGATTGATGCAACATTATTTTTTTCAGTTCAGTTGAGGATTCGAAAGGGACTGCTATATAGCTCAGTCAACTTAATATTGGAATATACACGTGTAGCACTTCGGCTCACTCTTCAAAACGCCTGCGGTGAATTAGAACTTCGAAACAGTCAGAAACTCTGCTTCCTTGTTTAATAAAATTCCCATCTACTTATTAGCACCGCAATAAAATGTCGATAAACTGGTCCTGGTCAGTCGTTGGGTCCGAATCGAGGTGTAATGGTTCCTGCTCACAAATTATCAAACTTTTACTGTCTACACTCATCTCAATTTAAGTGAACCCGTATACAGTTTGTGATGCCCCATACACCTAAATAGATTCCAGCGCCCTTATCCATTCGGATTTTTTTTATTCGCCTTCTAACGTATAATTTTTCAACTGTGTTGGCACCTGCATTGGGATAGACCTCCGAAAAAATCCGATCTTGCGTGATGAACAAAAGTATTTTGAGACTGGATATTTTTGTCTTGTGAATACGTATGGTCTTAAATTTTTTATTCATGTGTGAAAGGTCATGTAAATTAGGCACTTTGTTCCGCATGTGCTCCTCAACTGACTTCTGAAATTATATTCTATGTTAATTTTTTTCTTTGTTTCCACCTGCACACAATTTTTTAATCCTAGCTTGAAATATTATATATTAAATTCAAAGTATCCTTCATTTGTGTTACTCAAAAACCCATTTTAATAGACAGATTAATTTCTCAGTTTCCAGAAGAAAAAGATCGAGTTTTGAGATAGAGCTCGATTATCCATCGACCCTTTTGGTTTGTTGCTTCATGAGCACAACTCATATTTGTACCCCCTAGAATAATTTATTCCTGACTCACACACCAATTACCAGACATAGTACTTTGCTAAATTAGGTGTTGAGTGAACTGTCCTTCATTGCTAACGCATAACGCTTTCTCTAGTTTCCGCATTATTCGTTTAAAGTAATTTATTATTTGATCAGCTGCAATCAGTGGTCGTGTTTAGATCAGTACTTATTGTTGGTGAACATTTTCAGAGATGGGTGAAGTTTCATATTGCGGGCAAACTATGCTCCCAATCTGTTTTAAAACGTTTTAGGGTTGAACGCAGTACATCGCTTAATAACTAGTTGCAATTTGAATCATAAGTTAGAATACTGCATTCGACTCTGATCTCAATTTCTATTGATAGTTCTACTTATTTAGGCTGTATATGTGGCCAATTTACCCCGCCCTGTTTTTATCGAGAGAGAATAATTTGACGGTTGGCAACAATTTTTGGCGGATGGCTTTCATCATTGTGAGGTATCTTGACTCAGATCGCTGACTTCTCCTCAAAAAAACGAAGATAATCTATGACCAGAACATGTTTTTAATAATATAGCCTGGATAGAAACTTAAATTTGATGAATTATACCTACGTGATATATTTAGAGAAAATTTAAATGAACACGAAATTTATTCTTTCTATTATGGGTTTATTTAATTTGAAGAATTCATCTGTAAGAATCTATGAAGTTACTGTCATTCATCAAATAGAAAAAATCTATTTTCGAGCTCAGTCTTTAGTCACTAGCATGGAATTATGAGTATGATCCCAAGTCCAAGCGCGAAAAGAGCATGTGAGGGAAGCGATACATAGGCTTATAACTTAAAGATATCCTTGTTCGTCTGTCTTCAATAGCTTCGGGATTATATTCAGAGAATCTTAACAGAGAACAGAGAAAATTGTATGTGCCATAATCCCAAATTCTCCGGCTATACTTTCCACAAAGTATAAAGACTCATAAGAACACGTTACATTGGAATTGAATGCCATGAGAGGATAAAAAAGTCGACCTAATCTCCATAACGATATCTTCTCCATAAATGCTTTAAATTGAATCAGAAGTATTGGTCAGGCATCAGATGCGATGGGCAATTTCAGCAAATCACCGAGAAAACGACTTCACTCGCAACCAGCGAGAGATTATTTCCTGAATTCCCTTGTTCTAAATGGTTTTCCTCTCATATAAATTGGAGAATAAATTTAACCTTTTTATCCTCTCCGAACCAGCAAATTTTCTTACGATTATCAATGTTGCTACAGTTGAGGACATATGCGTGCATAATTTTCCTCTGCTGGAAAATTATCAGAACATTTTTGTAAAAAAAGTAAATTCATTGTCCTTCATACTCGAAATGTGTCACAGTGGAAAATTATATCATTGAGATATATATTTTTTCAAAACAATAACATTTGTAAGCTATATTTTTTTCAGGAATAATTATGACAGTTACTCTTGAGTCGCATATATTTATTCAGCTGCATGTCATTGAGGATAAATGCTGGTTTTGTGTTGGTGATGATATGTTTCTCTCTCATCAAAGGCTAAGTTTTCTCTGTAAACATAAAAACTACCTCGCTCCTTATGGGCCGTATATGAGTCACAGCATTTGTCACCCGCAAGGGTGTCGGCCGCAGAGTACTTGAACGCATCCCACTTTTGACGAGTCCAATCTTTGCCCCCGTATATGATTCTCTGATTGAAAATCCGGTGCTCATCAAGAATAAATTTTGATCAAGATATTGAACTTTGACTCCAAATCTTGTTTAAATCGGGGTCCCATTTTCTTTCTGATCGGAGCTTGTTTCTTCGTGTCTCCCAAGCTAAAGTCTTTCAATTTTGTATTCATAATTTAATCCTCTTAATTTACTGGGAGCAGATTGTCTCTTTGGTTGAAATTATTATTTTCCAATCTCTAATAATTGTTCCTGTCTCTAAGTTCATTGTAATTCATTTAGATCGTTACCTGTACAGTACTCTTAAATCAATCAAATAAGTCGTCGATACGGGCGTCTGAAGCCTCGTACAAATTGAGTTGATCTCGTGCATGAGTCATGAATTAAATAAAATAAATTATGCTGTCACTCACTAAGATATTCTTGCTCGAAGATGTGCGGCGACGTGTTCTCTTCGAGGTAAGAAGGATGTGCGGCGACGTGTTCTCTTCGAAGTAAGAAGGATGTGCGGCGACGTGTTCTCACTTTGAAGAATCTTTATATCTTGATGGATGGTAATACTCGTTCGATATTAGCCCTGATCAGATTTTACTTTAAAGTTTTCATCATCCCTGCGCTAACTTTGAATAAATTTTTCACTAGGTTCTTTCAATCGTTGACAAGAAGGGTTAGGATATGAGATAACTCAGTTTCGCCCACGACTACCTTGTTCTCGCAACACAATAACAAGTGCCAGACTCCTTTAAGACAACAGGTTTGCATAAACTTCCTTTAATTCGCAAGCGATTAAAAAAATTCCAGTTGCTTATGCGTGGCAGATCTCTACGTTTCGAATGTCTTTATTGAATTCGAAGATTTGGATGCAGCTCAAGATTAAATTTTTAGTCGCAAAGATTTGCTTACTTCAATAATTTGAATGCTAATTTTACAATTCCAGTAGCTGAATATCAACACGATCGACCCTGCTGGATATATATTACCATTTTATTATACGTAAATGTTCGCATACAACAATCCTCAGTTGCTGTAAAAAGTACTGTAATCTCTATGAATGAAATATTTTCATATACCTAGCTTAGATTCGTCGATTATAATCGACATCTGTTGTATATTTCCTAGCACAGAATGGATTTTACAATTTGTATTCGATTAATTACACGTTAAA
>JALHKN010422362.1:0-18179 GCA_039513755.1 Hyalella sp. 3TK10
GTGGACAACTTGCCTGTCTGGTTTATCCATGGGGCAATAAGTTAGATTCTAGTTTTAATTTTGTAACTGATTTGGTTTAATTCAAATTGTTTTGTGTCGGCTTCGATAGAGGCAAGAGAGAATTCGAATTTTTCTGAAGGTTGAGGTTTGAATGAAAAACTTGAGATAAAATAAAAATGTATGCCAGTAAGAAACATAAACATAGAAACTAGCCGATTATAAGCCTAGTTTTTTTTAGTTAAACTAGAAAATAAAGTAATGATTCAGATAGGATCTTGGTGTACATGGATGGGTGTGAGAAGGCGTTTGCATGCAAATTGCCATGGAAGCTTGTGATGATTTATTCCCAGTCTTTATTTAGCGCCTATAATATTATGTTGTTTTTAATCACGGAAAATATTCAGGCATTGAACCTATGATCAATTCTTGAATGGCTTTTATTATTTCCTATGTCATCACGCTTGTGCTGCAAGAAAATTGGTCAAATTACCCGAAGCTGCATTCTAAACAATTCTTGAAGTGATCGTAAGTTGAACGAAAATCGTAAATTCGGGTTTCAAGTCTGCGATTGGCAGGTTTAGTTTAGTACACGAACGGTGATTGGCTGACGGAGTGATCATTTATGAGTATCTGGCTCCTGATAGCTATAGTGTCGAGAACGAGACTGATATTATATTTGTTTCGTTTAGAAAGTATTTAATTTTACTAATATTGACCATAAGTTAATGTTTCCCTATTTCCGTGAAAAAGTTGATAGTAATAATGTATTTTGTTATGGATTTCTCGTACTCAGCGATTTTATGTCCCAAGCTTGAGTAGGTCTTAACTACGAACCTGACTGGGACATACTATGCATAGAAATTTTAGAACAAGGAGGCATAATTCTATGCGAAATTAGTTTAGTTTACTTTTTTATCATTTTATTTCTATTAATTTGTTCTTAAATGTCGCTGTCCCTCGTCACTCAATTTTACAATTTTTACAACACTTCACTGGCGATCAGCTGTACAAAATTATATTCTAAACAATGACGTGTTTCAGGTAAGAGAATTCCTAAATTCAATGGAGTTTTTCAATTCGTAGGCAGAACAACTTGACATACATACAAATAGTCCAGCCTCCCCGCGGCCATGCGTGCTTAAATGCCACAGCATCATTTGAATTCCTGTGCATTCACTTTAGCTACTTCGTATTTACGTGGCTCCGTTGTTGTTGGATTGTTGTTATAGACGACTGTGGACTCCATTGTATATGGTCATTGTGCAGCGCTCGCACATAACATGGCGGGAGATGTCGCAAGTAGTGCCAAGAGTCCTTCAAAGAAGTTCGTCTAAAAGAACTTATTTAAGCGGCATACAAAGCTCATCATACATGGGACCCACTTGTAGTTTGTATCACACGCATATTAAAGACCTGTCGAAATAATGTGTAAAAAATCACTCAGAAGGAGATCGTGGGAGCTGCGTGCTTGATAATGTTAATATAGGAATACATGGAGGTCAATATTCACTCAAGCTTATACTGCTTATGCAAGCGATATAAATTATATATGTAAGTTCAGATCAAATCAATTCACGAACGAGTGGGTCAACAAATGCACGGACGTGAATTAAATACACAGCCTGATGTATGTTGCAGTCAAAATCGCCCGGAATAAAGGCGTCTGTTGAAATTATATATCAAGAACGACCGTGAGAACTGCGTGCTTGATATTGTTAGTATGAATGAGTGAAGGTCAACATTCACGCAGGCTTATTTAA
The DNA here is from genome assembly GCA_039513755.1 of Hyalella sp. 3TK10. NCBI lineage: Eukaryota > Metazoa > Arthropoda > Malacostraca > Amphipoda > Hyalellidae > Hyalella > Hyalella sp. 3TK10. The sequence goes on from JALHKN010422362.1 coordinate 1,761, forward strand.
ATACCGATTGTGTTGCTGAGAACGAGCTCTGAGTTATTCAGTTAAATAGCCTGGAATTTTGATTGCGCTGGAACTTTAAACTCGAGTGACTGGCGAAAAACTACAATTGTTTGTTGTTGGCTTTGTGGTAGATTTTGAGAGCATAGAGAAGTGGTGACTGCTCATTGGTCAGGGTCATATCAGCTTAGCCGCTGCAATGAAAATAAAGATGCTGGTGTACTTGTACAGGTGTCACAAATCTTTGCAACTGCACGAATAAAATGATTCGGTGTACTGAAACAGGTGTCGAAATGATTGTTGGTTTGGTTCTAACTCGTTCGTTCCTGAGAGGAGAATTTCCGGAGAATTTGATTTAATCGGTGCATTTATTCATGTAGTTCATGAATATTATTTTGAATTAATTTCCATGTTTTGAAGTTCAATGTAAATTTGAATGGCGATCTCATCTCCAAAATGTTCAAAAACTATCATATGTAGAGATGCAACCATAGTTTTATTTCTTCCTTCATGTACCCACGGGATTTCAAGTTTTTCTCGCGTTTTTAGGTACGTGGAGGACACGAAATGTTTCTTTTAACTTTTAAAATTGTTTAATCTATTACATGCATTCTGCGACTTTGATGCTTAAGAATTTTTTAATTTTGATCCTACCTTCAAATATAAACCTACTAACTTTACAAATAGAACTAATCGCAACATTGATACTATTGACTAGAATCATTTTCAGCTGTATGGTTTTTACTTTACGGTTTTGGCGAGTAAGAAATAACACTAAATTCAGACTAACTATGGTACGGAGATTTAAAATACTTATTTTATACTCAGACATTCCAGAATAAAAGTTATGATGTTTGTATACTTTCATGCAGTTCATGCAGTATCGTGCGACTGCATGAGGGCAACGAAGTCTTTTTTAAAATCATCTCAAGGTCTTAGGTATACATAAGTATAGTGTACTACAATCACCATGCATTATGGATTGTATGGTATTTAAGAAACTTTAGAGCCACTTCAAGAATTGGGAAGGTCTCTAAAAACGAGCTATTGTGTTTGCCACAATTCTTGCAAAGGTTTCTTTCATCAGTACATCAAAACTATTCTTGTTACTGCAATTAGTTTGCAGGTTTTAGCCAAATTGTCCTGAAAAAATACCATATATGCCACTATCATTTATTGTGAGCCAGATTAGCTTACCATTTTTTTTTCAAAGATAAGAATTATCTCCTAAGTTTGCAAGCGTGTCTCTAAAATCCTTTAAAAAATTAAATTGGTTTGCAAAGTTCATCGATACTTGCCATGGCATGCCGACTGAAACAAACGACGGGACTCGCGCGCCATGCACTGTGATCGGCACCCGCGCGGTCGTCATTTGTCTTGCTCTTCAAGACCCGACGATTCGTTTGCGGAGACGCAAACCCAATTATTCCCATAGAAATGCCACGCCGACAAACTGACGCTTTCTGAATCATTACTTCGCTTCAGGAGCTACACACAGTCACCACTTGCACACGCTTGTTCCCGAAATACCCCTGCGCACGAAATATATTTAGCGGAAAATGGAACCTTCGTTGATTTTGGTTTGGTGTCTGAAAATAAGAGATCTATTGTAGCAATTTGTTCAGAACATCGCCTTATAAATTTCTATGTTATTTTATTTTATTTTTGTTTCAAAGGCAGATGTTCTAATGCTATTTGGAAACCAGTTTTTTTTTCTACTGTGGGAAATACTTGATGAATTTGTCACTCGCATAATTGAGTTATTTTATGGAGTTCCTCTTCCGTCAGTTATGCACCTGCAAAAGTAAATAGAAACAATGATTAATACACAATCAAAAGTACATAGAAACAATAATTAAGAAACAAGCAAAAAAACAAAGAAACAATAATTAAGAAACAAGCAAAAGTACATAGAAACAATAATTAAGAAACAAGCAAAAGTACATAGAAACAATAATTAAGAAACAAGCAAAAGTACATCGAAACAATAATTAAGAAACAAGCAAAAGTACATAGAAACAATAATTAAGGAACGAGCATAAGTTCATAGAAACAATAATTAAGAAACGAGCAAAAGTACATAGAAACAATAATTAAGAAACAAGCATAAGTACATAGAAACAATAATTAAGAAACAGGCAAAAGTGCATAGAAACAATAATTAAGAAACAAGCAAAAGTACATAGAAACAATAATTAAGAAACACAAATTATCTTGAGCCGCGAATTTTCATTGTGGCACTTAATCTGCTATCATGAAAGTTATTTTCTCAAATTATGATTTCAATATTTGAAAATTGAAGAAACTGAAGAAACTTCCATGTTCAGATGCACCATTCATGCATTGATGTCATCGACTCACGAATGAAGCCATCGAACCAGATAGTTACCAAGCGTAGCAGATAGTTACCAAGCGTAGCAGATAGTTACCAAGCGTAGCAGATAGTTACTAATTGGCGGGTACTTCAAACATCGTCACTTGTTCTGCGATTCATTTGCATCGATGTGTAATGTGCGTGTGGGGGTGGGTGTGTGGAGCGTTTCTCTGTGAGCCGAATTAAATGTATTGGTGCGATTACTGGAAAGTGGAAATGGTTCGGACCGTGCACTGGCCTAAGAATAATTCCATCATTAGTAATCGTTAGTGATCATTAGCAAGATCATCACGGTCCTTCGCAGTCCCCCCTCCGTGACGTTATTTACGTCTGTCCCGCGTACGTTCATCCGACCACTAAGTTCATCCTCAAATTACAAACATTGTCACTTTTGTTTCAAACTTGGATCGACAATTATTTGTTGGCTCTTTAAGTTTAATTTAGATCATCCTGAAAATTCATCCACGAAGTTGGAACTTTATTTATTGAGATTTTAACCTTTGTTTCCAGGTCTCATCTCAAATTATTATTTATATTCAATCATTTTGAATATCTTAAGGCAAATATTTTGATGTCCTTTTAATGGTCACATATTAACTGAATATCTAATTAATTGTAAGGCACGATCCTTCAGTAGAATTCCTACGATGATTAACTTTTTTAACCCAGGCTGACCCTGCATTTCGTTGGGATCTTTTATTTTTTAAAGTTAACCCTCAATATACTGATTACATTCCTCTACTTTAGTTTCATTTAATTCCATTTTTGAAATTGTGGATACCATAATTTCAAAATTGTGTATGTAGTTTTTGTTGGCCTTGATGACAACTTGTCAATCTCGTGTTTTTTGTCTGGCTCGAGGCCGGCGAAGCATGAGACACACAACTAAAGTAGACACGTTATCCTTCTTAGACCTGAGTTACATGGATGCGTTCTCCGTCTTAGAATAAACTGAAATACATTCGTGATTCGTTTAGGACGAAATGTCATGAATGACGACCTTCTTCGCAATAGACCAAAATTACGCACAAGTGTCCTCAGTACATCAGAAAAAAATGGTGCGTCTGCGCCTCGTGCAAGTATTAGGCAAAACTGACATGAATGCGTCCTCCTCATTTGCCCGAGGCCGCGCATAGACGATGATCGTACATAAAAAACGCCTCGACGCTCACTTCTCTAAATTACTCTCACGTAAGTTGGAAGGCGTCGCTTCCGCGACACCCTTTCCTTTTGTTATATAGTCGTCCCTTTCAAGAGGCTTTCGACGCTGCACCTCATCATCGTCTACGGCGACAAAATGCATCCCTTATTCCAGTTCGTTGTCTTCGACGGTCCCTATAAATAAACAAGCTTACAGTTGATTTCCATGCTTCATGTGAGCGTGTTGGTTGAGTTTGCCCACATTCAAGTGCGGTCTGTAAAACGCTCTTCGGGAATTTATTTCGTTTCCATTCCTGGGGATAAGAATTAGTAGACAAGTTTTACAAATTGTTATTGTCGAAAAAAATTATTCTTCTTTCTATAGAATAAATAGATAGAACCAATATCATTACAATAATAATAATATGGTTAAAAGCTGAGATATTAGATAAATATGCTTCGATACGTCAGTAGGCGCAAACTACGAGCAGTTCTTCTGTCTAATGCTTCACATCCCGTCTACTTTGCGCGAGATGCGATGAATTTATCCCAGGCTACAGTCTCGCTAAAGGACCTCATCACGAGTAAAGAGGCAAATTTGCATACCAAGCTCCGTAGAGTTATGGCATTTTGACGCCCCTCGTGCTTTCTTGTCTCGAGGGTGTAATAAGGTTTGCGATTCCTGTTTTGAGATAATCCCAACTTGGGACGGACAGCATTGAAGACGGTAAAAAAGTGCAGAGATACATTTGGGTTAGTTTGTTGGAGATGGACGCTGATTGAAGCATTTCACTGAAGTGACGATGGTGTTAGCACCATTTTTGTTGTTTGGTGTTCCTATACCGTATGTTTTTTTCCATCACTGTTCTAAGATTGATCTTCAAAATTTGTGTTTGAATTAGATGAACAGTCAAATTTTCAACCAATATTTAGTGTGTTTATCGGGAATGCTCTTTATTTCGAGCTGGACGATGTAACCCACACATGTGACGTGTCATCTAATTATTAACTACTTGATGTAAAATAACTTTTACCATCTATTCCAGTAATTGAGGTTCAGAACATTTTGTTACACCGAAGTTCCTAAATATTTTCTTGATGTTCGTAAAAAAATTTCTGGGAAATTCTTTCGCCTCGTTATTATTTGTTAAATTAGGAACTATAATTTTGCTGCCAAATATTTTTGTAGTAATCCGTAATTACTTTTTTTTTATACGTACATCATTCATTCAATGTGATGCCAGTCAATAATTACCCGTATTTATTGATGATCATGATTATGCTTCATCATAATTTCGTTTCTTATTTAAGGCAAATTTGTATTTTTTTATATAATAAACTTGAACATTTTTCTTCGTGATGGAGTTTTAGCTTGTGCTTTCCTAATGTTTGAAATCAAGAGTTTTCCCATCGGATTCTTTTCAGGACTTCAGATATATTTTTATGATGTCTATCATTTATCATATTTTCTCGTTCATTTATCATGTCACAATTTCATTTCGACTTTTGTTTAGCCACCTCCCAGCTCGTCGCAGGCCGTCTCCGCAGCTCATATCTGGGAAGCAGACGGAGTGGCAATTGTCCCCTCGTGTTGCCATCTCCAACAAGCGCACTGCGCGATCCTTCCGCGAACGTACGTGCATTTCGGGAAAAAATAAACATGAAACTGATGAAAATAAATGGCATGTCGGTCGGTCTTTCGATTTGCGTGCCGTACTTTATTACGGGAAATATTTTTTATTTATCTTTTTTCATTTGTGGCGGCAAATACGAGCTCGCTTCAGGCATGGCAATCGTACCTTGATCGCGGGAAATATCCAGTGTTGACTCTTCTTGCCGCATTTCTGCGTTGCTCTCATTGGTTCCCGATCGAAACAATTGTATTCATTGTTCAGGGAATTCGATGCGATGTCTGGATGTGTCTCTTCACTTGACAAAATCGAATTTGAGATTTTGTTCAGAAATTTATAGGTATGTTCGGTCGATGGACTTAAATTTAGGCTTAACATTGTTTTTCATTCCATTGGTTTGAATATTTGTTATGGGATAATAGCTGGAGGATTACAGAGATTTTCTGCAATTCTTAGCAGAAAGTGACCATGTATTATTTTCATGACGATGCTACGAACAACAATTTTTAGGTCAAATTCCTCGTACTCAAGTTTAAATGTTTGATGTGTCTCAAGTCATTCCAAATTGCACAATTGCGCTCCAATTGCTAACCGATTTATATTCATTTTTGTTGAATATAATTTTCAAACAAAACTTTTTATCCATGGATGCTGTATAAAATCTATCCCTAAAAACTAAAGTCCGTCACAAATGTTGCCATTCGATTAATTATTCATCTTGCATTCACACTGGTGATGATCAGACTCGAGGACATTTTTTTGCGCTGATGGAAAGGTCGAGTATGTGGGATATAAATACAACTCACCAGATAAACACATATTGCACGTTCGACTTGGCACAACTATACTTGTTGTGCCAGTTCGAAGTATGGTTCCAGTTGGAGTAGGGTTCCAGTTGGAGTAGGGTTCCAGTTGGAGTAGGGTTTCAGTTGGAGTAGGGTTTCAATTGGAGTAGGGTTCCAGTTGGAGCAGGGTTCAAGTTGAAGTAGGAATTAAATCGGAATGGGGTTCAAGTCGAAGTGGGGTTGCGTCTCTTTGTTACTCGAATGAAGTAGGGNAATTAAGCATGAATTCACTAGTTATATTGCATGATAAAATGTACTCCATGTATAGCATATTAAACTTTACTTGGCATTCATTCATGTAACCCGTAAGCCCTTGCCTCGTTGCCGCGGCGCGACCGTCAATTTTGATGGTCCGAAAAAGTCACTCGTAGCAGATGGTCACTCGGGGGACGTTTTTGCGAAGCTTCATCGTAATTTTTTACCGGTCATTGCCGTGTGTTTAGTTGTTTTTCGACCGTGGCGCCCCAAACACACCTGTGCGAGATCGATGCCGCTATAGTTCCAGTCAATGAAACCTACTCGCGGGAGACTATTTAAAAGCGGACGCACACACGGAAGAGAAAAGCGCATTTACTGGGATACGAATTCGTAGAATGACCTCAAGACTATATTGAAACGAATACCTACAAAATGGATGTGAATTTTTGAAAGGAACGGGAATGTTTTCAAGGAATTTTAATCAACTTGAAAGAATTGAAAAAGACAAACTTAGAAACAAATTAGAAAACATTTATAAACTAATTTACTGAGAGCAACTGGAAAACAGCTGATCAAGAAGTTGAAGGTCGCATCTAAAACGCGAGAACTTCATGACATGTTCCTGAGCTGGTGGAGAGCAATGGTAAATTGCTGTGTAAGAATATGTGCTGAGGGGAAAAATGTCATTGATTTTAATATAGTTCGTACTATGACCTTCAATTAGATGAATGACCTTCAATTAGAGACTATCTTGCATGAATCTTTTAAAAAAGTTTCATATGATGCTCTGTCCAGTTGTATTCTTTAAGTAATTTGTAAACTTGATGCAACTTATTGATATTATATTATAAGTTGCATTGGTCACATTTATTCCTCCCGATTCATGTAACATTGAACGAATACACAGAAAAGCTGGTGTCCTGTACAACGGAGTGGTGTACTCGTACATCAATACATGCCTAGAATGCTTTACCATGCGTTGTAAATAAATTCGATCATTTGTAATTTATTTGAATAATTCAAACATTTAAATTTTCCTTATTTGTAATTTCTATATCATAGCCGATTATCTCATCCATGCTCATTGCTCAACCCATCACCGGTTCCGTGGTACATCACAACCAAGATTCAGTTGTCGGTTTAGTCACGCAGAATACAGTCCTTCTTGTTCGTGCTTCAGACCTACCGTCCCAGTGACCACTTGCAAATTTTTGTCTTAATTTGCGGAAATATTTTGAATATTTTTGTTTGATCAATTCGTGACTTAGAAATATTTACATTGTTTACTTTGTTGTTATCATTGTTATTGCGCTGACAATTCGAGAGCTAAATTTCAATGTTCATTGACCATAAACTGCTCTCGACATTTGGCGCGAGGAAACTCTATCGGAACTTTTAGGAATTATAACCGCTTAACCACCTCACTTTCAGTCGCATGCTTCTTTTATATGAGGTCGATGGTCTTTTATACCCATGGTCTTCAGGTTCTAAGATGTTAAAGCAAGCCTGCACCAGCTTGTATCTCAGATATGCGTTAGAACAACTCAGAAAAACTCAAGACGTTGTCCTTCGTTTCCTTCACGATTAATTTGTATCATTCTTTGTTTAACTATTGATCTTGATAACACAATATTTACCTGGTACACAAATTGATGCATGGCCAAAAAAATGCGCTGACTAAAAGAGACATACATATAATAACTCCCATGCGTGTGGTTTCTGATTATAAGAGGCATACATATATTAACCCCCATGCGTGGGGTGTCTGATTATAAGAGACATACATATATTAACCCCCATGCGTGGGGTGTCTGATCATACAGGTGACGGACTAACATATGCGTCGACCTCATATTACGTAAGAAAAAATCAAGTTTTTAAAGCTTCGGGCACGCGTTGTTCAGCGACCTCCTTCTTGTTTGATTTATTTAACTTCTTCAAAGCATAGAAAACATTTCAATAACTTATGTTCCATGGCGCTCAATGACATCAGGCGCCCTCTTGCTCCAAAAGTCCGCCTGCTGCTATCAATTTTAAGTGACCGACTCCCGCGTCCTTTTAATAATCACGGATGAATCATCGGCGGCGTTACAGGTCATTCGATGGCCGCCTATCATCAGCCCATAGTATTTTACATGACAAAAGCGGAAGCAGTCGGAAGTTGTGGCAACAAGTGAAGCGTGTTATGTCGGGCCGAGCACCTGCCCATGGTGTCCAGATTTACAAGAAGTGCCTGGAGTTTCCTTTACTATATCACCCACTCTTGAGTGCCCAGGATATAATTGCGTACAAATCCACTCACGGGAGCTAATTCATCACGATCAGCGAGAGTTAGAGTGGCTTATCCTGTGTCCGAGTCCATTAACTTTGTGTTCGGATTGCCCTGAAAAAACGCATCCTCACTTTTTCAGGCTCCTGAACATGTGAAATTTTTATATTCCCACGTTGGTTTCCACACAAAAGCCGGAATCACAGGAATTGGAAGTGTGGTGTGAAATCGGCTTGTTTTTGAAGAGATTTTCATTTGAATTTCTATCAGTCGGATGTATTGCCTTAATTTAAATTGACTTAGATTTGAGAATTATTTATTTATTTCTAGTCAGAATTAAATCAATTAGAAGTGTTGTGTCAGTCTGGCTGGTGCTTAAAAAATATATATTTCGATGGGCTAATTTAATATTTTGCATCGCAGTTGGATTTGAAGTGTAGATTGATTTTATTGTGTGATCTGTATATTTAATTTGATATTTTTGCCAGCTTACATGTTTTTGTTCAAAAGAGGAGAAATAGTTCAATGTTTTTTCTGCCAAATGCATGTTTTTCCATTTTTACGGGCATGAGATGCGAATTTCCATAAGTTTTTCGTTCGCATGATTAAATTTAATTGATGAATAGTAACCGCGTACCGCAATTTTGGAACCGAAAATTTTCCGTAAATATGTTGCTGTTTCCCAACAAAATTACTGTAGATGCTTTTATTGTTAGTTAAAATATGGAATGTTTCAATCCTACCCTAGATTTAGAGGTAAGAATATCTGCAATTTCACGCTGATTTTTGTGTAAGTCAGCCGTGAACAAAATACTAAGACACCCGCTCATCAACAGCCTTCAGAATGATTTCCTGGTATCTTCCCCCATTTCATGGCACTCAAGCTAAAGCGTCAGAGTAATGCCAGAAAGACCATAAGTTTCCTAATAAATTGCCGCTATAACTCAGGCATTGTTGTAGACGCCTGCAGTTCTTCCTAATTGTCTTATAATAAATTACATAACTCGAACAGAGATAGATCACTTGACTGTCACGACTGGTTACCATTACGATGAAACGCAAGCCAGACGTTTTTCTCTTCTTAATTGCGCATCTGTGCCTTTTATTATTTGTGTGTCTCGAATTGTTTAAGGGTTCTGTTTAATTTCAGTCTTGCGGAACAAAATTTCGTTGCTTGTGTATTTTGTAATCGTTTCGTTTTAGCGTATTTGCTCTTGCCTTCATTCTTTATTTCATCGTGATTTTACTGAACTCACAGTCATCCTCTTCCGAAGATTGACGTTTTTGTGCTTGCGTTTATCATTTATTTATCTTGTAACGTTATTGATAACTCACGTTGTAATTGTTTGTCTACTGGGTGAGTGTGTTTCGCGAGGGAAAAATAGCTTATCATTCGAGTGCGTTTGACAAAGACAACTAATTGTATATGGCCTTCCCAAGAGTTGGACTGCTGGACAAGTCCATCCCAACTCAATCATTTATCTCTTGAACATTTTAATGAGGTTTATCGTTTTAATGAAGTTCTCGTTGTTACAGACAGGATTCACATTAAAATTCATGATTATCAGCCATGTGGTGTTTCAACTGGACTTAGTGCCACATTTCGAGTTTGCTGGAATTTAAACACTGGTTCTCAGTTTAAAAGCTCGTTCCGGTGCNAGACAGGATTCACATTAAAATTCATGATTATCAGCCATGTGGTGTTTCAACTGGACTTAGTGTCACATTTCGAGTTTGCTGGAATTTAAACACTGGTTCTCAGTTTAAAAGCTCGTTCCGGTGCTTCAACTTACTTAAATTCAATATTGGAGATGCGTGAGAATTCAAACACTAGCTCACAATTAATATAATTTATCAGATGTTTTAGCTCTACTTTGCTCCAACTCTCGAGTTTATTAAAAATTGCAGCACGAGGCCTCCATATTGAGCTTAATTTATGCTTCGTTTTCAAACGGCGTTTCAGTTTTATTTCTAACGCCTTCATAGTTATGCAAATTGTTGAACACGAGCTCATTGTTCAAGTTCCATTCCATATTTCAGTAATATTCTATTGTATCTTTCGAATTTGATTTAAATCTGAAAATAAAGTAATATTTCAGCCCAAATCTGGCTGTCTTCCTGCAGGTTTTCAATTTTTCTCTATGTTACCTATTGAATTTTCAGAAAATTTGAAAGCTATGTCACCGTTCAGCGGAATTCATGCGATTTTCATACGGTTTCCAATTTACTTCGTTTCACCTTCCGAGTTGTGTGTGAATTCGTGCACGTGGTGCATTCTGCGCGTCCCGTGCTGACGTTCATTACGCCGGAGAACACGGCCGCAGTAGCGGACAAGTCGTGTTGGTCGGACTTTACGACAACATTTAACGACACTTCACGATGCGCGTTTCTAGTGCTGTTCTACCGACCGTGACTTGCTAATTTCTCACTGAATAATACAAGTCGACTGCTGGCCATGTCCGATGCTGCATGGGTCGTTGGTCGCCGTGTTCGCTGCTTTCAAGTTTTAAATTGGCAACACCTGCAGTGGCTAATTTCAATTTTTTCCCGTTTTGGTGTTATTGAACGGATTTGAACCGTGTAAAATAACATTAAATGAAAATATTCTTAGCGTGGATCGGATGGCGCCAAGTTTGTTGCTTTCAAATTTTAAATCGATATCGTGTTTCAAATAGTAAGAAAAGCGAGTTCATGAAAACAACACTTCCATCATTTTACACTCTTCCTTGCATCGATCCCAGCTCTCGTCTCATTGACACGTAATCAGTTCACAGATTTGGTCACCGCTCTCACATTTTATTCGTAACCAAATTGATTCAAAAGGAAGTTCAATCGCGATGAAATGTCATCTATCTGGCACCAGAGGTCACGTTTAGCTAGTGATGCTCTTATGTACCAATTCCAAATTTTTACACTGAGGATCATCTTACTAACCCGAATTTATTGATCTTTTCATTTTATGCGTGAATTTATTCATTTGGAGAGAATTTTATTGACTAAAGAGGTTATTATTTATTTACATAGTGTCACATTTATTCGCAGGTTCTCATGTATGTGCAGAAGGTAATTTTCATTTGCTGGGGGTGATATTCACTCCATGAGGTTCTCACTCCTTCACAGAAGGCAATGTCTAATTGTCGAACGCAAGATTTATTCCTTCGGCTTCTCATTTATTTACGGAAGGCAATATTTATTTATCAAATGCAACTTTTCTCAGAAACCTCAATGTATTTACAGAGGCATAAACGTCTGCATTTATTTATTTACATAGGTTGACAAAACGACTGATAATGCAGAGTGGACATCTTGCTGTCCATGCGGCTGTAAAACCCCAGGCCGGCAATCAGAGCACGAGGCTCTAATTACCCTGCGCAAGAACTCATTTATTGACTGCGCTGCTGCACACCTGTGCTCACTGCCATTACGTCCTTACTGGAGGTAATTTACTTAGTCTTTAGATAGTGGTTTTTATTGAGTCGTCAGATGGCTGTTTTTTCTTACTTTCGAGGTCCAGCTTTCGATTTTTTGCGGTTTTCTCTGTAATTACTTCCATGGTCCTTGCATTGATTTTCAATTGCATCTTTCTAGTTACTTGCATCAATTTTGTCTTGCAGACTTCTCTTAATTGGTCTTTTTCAATCACTTCTATGCCTCCTGGATTAATTTTCTCATGCTTTTTTTCCCATTACGCTAATGATCCCTAAATTAATTTCATCTTGCAGCATTTAATTATTTATAGATGGTTCCTGCATCGGTGGTTACCTACGTTGAATTGCAATATATGCCATTAACTGCAGTACCAACTTGAACTAGCTGGCACAACTGGAATTTGTGGTCATTCTTGATAAAAAATCAGTTTTGGGTCCATTCGATTCATTGAATCTTCATCCCAATTGTCTCCTAACTTCCCAAAGCACCGAATACTTGACGGATGTGAGGGAATAAGTCCGGACTCCTTACATAACTTTCTTCTTTCGTCCTTTCTTCTCTGTTATAGGCTCATCTGTTGGTCAATTCTCCCACGCTTGACAGGTGAGCAGTTTGGTATACGCAACGATTTGATTTATTTGTTTAATGCTTCGTGATGAACATTGTTCATAAATTAAATATATTTGAAACTATCCATGACATTCATTTTGGCTCTGGTATTTGACAGGTCAGACCCTAATTTTAAGGGCTGCGCCTAACTGCTCGCAAGTTCTAAATCTAGCTTCCTTCGCTTCTCAAGTATTACTTCATTGTTAATCTTGTAAATCTATCATCTTGACCTATCAATTCAATTTGTTTGTGATCAGCTATATAATTCAGATTGATTAAATTAATAATGTCTGCATTTTGAACTTTCGTTGCATACCACCCCTAAAATTGTACCGAGCCAGCCTTTACAGTAATTATGCCTTGACAACGGACATTTTTGAGACAAGTTGATTAACTCAATTTAACCCGCGATAATTCCTCGCTGATTGCCACGATATTCATGAAGGCTTTAATCCGGATTTTTGCTGTTTTAGATAGGGTACAATTTCTCGGTTAACTTGATTCTTACTTCAAACGGAATTCAAAATGTAGCATTGCCATCTATGTCAATGTCAACGTGAATGCTCCAGAATTGTAATGCATTCGTAAATGACTTTTAAAGTAAATAGAATGTTATTTGAGCTAAGGAGAGGAGTAAGCATCTTATTTGTATTTATCTAGTTACACTAATAAGATATTCTATATATGAAGGCCGAGCTCCAATCACGAATGCTGCTTGTGAGTTTTCGTTAAAACCACTCATGATTAGTTGTAGAAAACGTGGCTATTTACATGGAATTGATGAGCTTTTGACGATATCATTTTCTTGATGTTAGCAAATTTGTTTACCAGGCATTCAAGTTTTTTTTCTACGTACAATATGTCACGGGACGTCGGAAAAAAGTTTGGAAACTCGAGCTCCATAAATTGCCAGATGCGCATGAGTCCCGGGTTTAATTGAAGAAATGGGATTTATTTATTCTCCTTCGACGTGAAGCGTTGAAGTGACTGTTCTGTATATGTAATTTTTTTGTTGTTGTGCGTTTTATCTATAGGCGATTTTAGCTCTGATGTGATTGGAAAAAATATTAATTGGTTGACCCATAAATCCACCCAAAGAATTGTTGAAGAATACAATTTGAACTGAAATTGTGTGCTCCTTTTAAATCCGTAAATTACTTTGGTCGTCGTGAGAAATAAAGTTAAAATATGTTGAAGACTTACAAATATTCTTTTATATTCAGCACCCGGATTCCTATGCATCGGGTTTTCCTTGCTCAGCAAAATCTTTGGAAATTAGTTTTATATTTATCTATTTATACGTGTATCTATCTACTCGCTTTCTTGCGTTCATCATGCATCATTTGAAGCTAGAACAAACTTAGGAGATTAAGCTTGAAGCTAGCTAGAGTACTTGCAGTAGTTCTAAATGAACGAAGTGTAATTTTATCTTCTATTTTTCAGTTAGAAGTTTTGTAAAAATGTAATCGCGAGTGTAATTAAACTCAGGAAAGGCAATAAAAATTTTCAATTTCCCTGGCTCACTCCATCACGATTCTTCGCGCAACCGAATCTTGTCACTTAAACTGACCATTTTTAAGAAGGAAAGATTTCTAATTGTTTCCTTTCAGAACCGTAACACGTTCAAGCAGGTTTTTCAGAGCCTATGACGCATGGCCATAAATTCTTGATTTACTCTGAATGAAGTCCCTCTCCTTATTGATTTCTTTATGTTTTAAAAGTCGATTATTGGTTGAGCTGAGGAATTTCCTACGCGATTTGGGGCTACCCGCGAACAGGAAATTAAAGGTAAAGTTTAAAGTCCTCATGGTAGAAGTGTCGCTACCCACGAAACCGCTGGCGTTTACCGCGCAGCGATACAAAGGCTGGGCGCAGAAAGCCACCCGTGCTAAATGTCGTTTGTTTCCGTCCTTTAACAATAGACGAATGGGTGATGTTGCGTTACATCTTGTCGAGGGATTGTGAATACATTTTCACGCGTTAAAAGCTTTCAATGTATAAAAAAATCCTAAATAGTACGAATGAAAGGTAACGACCATGTGTTTCTCCCAGTTTACCTATCCCGGTTCTCCAACAAGCGATAAGAAACTTTAAATACGGCTACCACGAGATCTCCATTCCAAACCACATTGTTCTTGGTAACAAGGCAATGTTTTATTCTCGGTCATCGTGCTGTATAGCCCATAAGCTACATCATTTTCCTCGCGTGCCATTAGACTTTCGAACTTTTTTTCCTCCCAGTTGCTGGCGCACTTTGAGGTTAATTGACACCAAGCAACCCAGATCTTTTTGCTGGGTGATGTGCTTGCGTCTCCAGCACCACGCACGTCTTGTAATGCATTGGTTCTTGCTTAAAGTTATTTCTCTCAGTTGAAGAGCAGGTGTACTAGATTTTAAATTTATTGAACAATATAACACTTTATCGGTTCCAATGTTATCGTTCTTTAATAGTTTTTAAATAATTTTGTTTAAATGCCAAATCTAATTTTTTATCCAATATGCCTACTTACATGCGTTGGTATGAAATTCAAAACCGTTGTGTGCATAAAAAAGAGACGATTATACAAAGTTAATTGTAAACATTTTTACATTTTGCATTTTATAATAAAGTAGTGTACGGCAAAACGAATTTTTTCCGAGTTGCTTGATACGTGAGTGGGTGCCCTGGAAACTCTTGAAAAATAATAAAAACATTGTGTAGATATAAAAAGTTTCAACAGTTTTTCATCTCATAGAATCGAATGCAGAAAACTTTGCATGATGACAAGAATCACGATGTATTTCGCCTCGAAATACCTTGTGATCAATGACCGTTTGTTTATTTTTTATTTGGTTCTTAATTCGATTTTTTTGCGCTATCTAATTCCTGATCTGTCTTAGTTGTATTTATTACCATATCAATACAACTTCTGCCTGATATAATTTGTCTGGCTTTCTGTTCTAATTATGTTACCTGTCCAAACCAATCTCTTAATTGGACAATTTTCAATATAAAAGCAAAACCATTCTAAATTAGACTCTTGCCTTCAATAGGAGACTTTTATGGGTTTGTGTTGAATAAACCCACAGATTTCACCTCAATGGCAGCGAAATAATTCGTTCTCCGGATACACTCAAACTCGGCCTGATGAAGCACGCGTTGGGCACGCTCCAAATAGCCATTAAGCTCTACGTATTAAAAGACGTTAGCATTTGACTGTTGCGGTCTTTCGCGGTCTGTACAGCGATTTGAGTTTGATCAACTAATTTGATCGTTGAACTTATGCATCCGATGGGATATTGGGTCAAACTTTCATGTAAGGAAGTATCGCGATCATTTGTATTTGTCCTATATAACTGAATACAACAAAGTATGGAAGTTAACGATCTATTTTTGTCATTTTCTTTTCAGGTATTATATTTCCAAATGTTTTCTCATTGTTTCATTTCTAAAGCTTTGCATGTGACGCATTTATGTTAGAAATGCTAGTCTTGGAGATGTAGTTATATATTTATCGCTCGATGTCAATATTGTTGTTACCTTGTAATAAATTATTTTGTCAATACACATCAACTAAAAATTGTGTTCATTCAATTTCTATCTTCGTTGCATGTATCATTATTGTCCAGGATTCGTCAAATTATTGTGATATTTAATGTTATTATTTCCTACCTGATATAGTCTGCTATATTCTTTTCAAAAATTATATGCTGTGTTATTAATTCTAAATTTCCGAAAAACCCTTGATCTTGAAATTATTGTGTCCCTCCGAGTGTCTCTGGATCTACAGAACCGACAGTAATTTTCATGATGTTGACATTAACCGTTAATGATATTGGAGATTGAAAATCCTTGAAATTGTTAGCCTGAAATTGTTGTGTCTATATCTGCGGGTCTCTGGAGCTCCAGGACACACAAATGATATTTACTATAATTGAAACATCCTG
>JALHKN010422445.1:0-14056 GCA_039513755.1 Hyalella sp. 3TK10
ATTTCAACATGGTGCTGCTTTAGCATTTAATGTATTCCATAGGTGATTGCATAGCTAGGGAGCCTGGAGCCACCATTTAAAGCCTGGTGCTCAAAGATGAACAAGTATGTCATAACATGTCCAAAAAACTTTTGGCTTTGATTGCCATACTCTGATGCCTGGTAATACAAATTTTAAATGGAGGCAAAATTTAAAGATTCAAGAGTGAAATAAAAGTATAGCCATTTGAAGCATAATTATAATTAAATTTGCAATTGAATAATACATGGAATTAACTTCATATAATGAAATAAATATTCAACATACTAACTTGATAATTTAACAATCAAGTAGCAAATTGAGTAAAGATTCTCCTAATAGTGATTCTACTTTGAAACAACATAATAAACTTAACCTCAGATTAAACAAAGTAATCTCATAGGAAGCTGATTATTTATTGATTCTAGAATATGATAGGCCATTTATCAGGAATAATTTTGATATCTGTAACTTCAGATTTAAGATAAACAAAGAGAAGGCTTTAACATCGACCTTGAGCTACTTCTTCCTCAACCCACTATCGTTCGTAAAAATAATCTATATAAAACAAAAACATAACAGATCAAATATATAATTTAAAACTTACCGTAATATTAGCGTGGATATCATATTTCTTGCCAGATTTGGAAACAAATCGACATGTAAGTTCATCAACACTAGCAGCTACGACTTGAAAAAGCTGATCGGACTTTGGGAAAGCATTCTCCAGTACTCTGATTTCTTGCTTCAAAGTTGTTAAACAGGCCATTATGCTTTGTCCAATTATTCATAGGAATATTAGAAAAAGCTTGTCAATATTTGCAACGAAGATCAAAGGATTTTTGCCATTCAATCAAATCGAAGAACACACTTGATGGCAGAAAATGGCGACCAGAGCTTACGCAGGGAACTCAGCAAAAGAGCTCAGCTTAGGATTCTACCATAAGACATCGTTCAGCGACAAGTGTTATTGATAGTGTAGAGTTCCCATACTTTATCAATTTCAGTAATTTGGATTGAATTTTTTCCATAAATGAAAGATAAAGAACAAAAACAGAATGATTATGATCGAAAGATCCGAATGCAGTTATGATATTTTCAAGTGTTGGGCTCATGACGCATGGTTCTTGGACCAAGATATTTAAAAAGTGAACGAACATTAATGCATTTGGAACATATGTTCAGAGCAAGTTGGCCGAAAGATGTCGCTAGGTGGAAAATGTGGGACATTTAAATTTAGATGTACTTTATTTACAGACGTGTTGTCGCTGTTTTATATCGTAATTGTAGACAATTGTGCAAAATCTTCATATTCTTCAAGATAACCATGCATAAAAATAGTTTTTCTTTTATAACTTCATGAAAACAAATTAAAGACGAAGGTCTGAAGGCTATTTTGAGAGACGTGAAGTCTGCTGGAGAAGGATAGAGTCGTACGCTGTGGCCATTATCCATGCCCAAGTTTGTTCATTCCTGGTTGAATAATGACGCTTATAAGTGATTAGTATCTTCAATCCAATACAATTTTCGGAAATCAATATGTTCAACCGCTAGAACGCCATTTCAACTAGTGTAACTACATAACCATTTAGAATAGTTATCACACCAGATTCTCATGCAATTCGTTCCGAAAAAATGAGGTATCCAAGCTATGAAAAGTTCGGGTTAGCAATGAGCAACTTGGGCCGTGAGACGTTAGTTCGTCGCTGCATGGAAACAGTCCGTAGGCATGGTAAAGGTGGGACCCGCAAATGAGATCATATCTTCGTCTGCACATCAGCTACCTGCCTCAGAGACTTCAGCCCGGTGGTACGAGGATGGCCACGGCCGTACACTCTTTGATTTCTTAAAGTTTTCTAGCAGGGTTCACTCTCTCTGCCATGCACTAGTTATTTATTTGCGAAAATTGGGTAATATCCTCGAGGGGAACACTTTCATTCCATGTGTTACTTCCGCAGCAGCAACTCTGCGCAAAAGTTCATTCACAGCTTCGTTGCCGGCTTTCCGGGCAAGAAGGCATCCTAAATGACCGCTTTTACACCATCATTCTCTGTTAAACTGAAAATAGATTCGGTATATTCATTATAAGCGTGGTTAGACAAAAGTAAGATTCATATATCTAAAAGCACACCCCTAAAAAAAATCGTTCCTTTTCCAGCATACACGAGTGTTTGAGGCTAATGACACTTCAGAATAAAATATAATTTATTAAAAGATGCGGGACGCTTGATGGAATTAAGCTAGCGATGTCGAGGACAGGTATGCTACGGCTACGAACGAAAGAGACGCTCTAGCACATTGGACAATCGGCACACTAAGTTACGAAAGCTTGATATCTTGCGATGGTTTTGCCTTATTTGCGGAGCGAGCCAAAGACTTTGTTTTACGATTTTATGAACGGATTCATTGAGTGTGAAAACCTCTGAGAATCATGGAGTCTATTCTTCCCGAACACATGGAGAAAAAACGGGACGTTTGTTTCGACGAACACTCCAGGCTTCACAAATAAGGGATCGTATGGAATTCAAGAAACTCAAAAGCAGTTCACAAAATGCTCTCGTTTGCCACCAGGAATGACGATGCAATCAGACTTTTTGACAAATAAAAATGATGTATTGATAAGTTAGGCAAAGAGAGAATGAGTGTTGAATCGAAATGTTTCTGAGGCGAATTCTTCGTACGGGCAGCGAAAATGGTGCTCACTTGAGAGAAAATTGCAGACACATCCGTAAAATAATTTTCAATTGAAACCTCACCAATAAAAAAGTTAACTGAAATTCAAGACGAAAAATCAAGATCTGTTAAAATTAGCCATGATTTAGATACTTGAAAAATAAACAAACGAGCAATATTGAATGAATTTTAGAGGTGCAAATAATATTAAAATAACACAAGTTTATCCCTGAAAATTTTCAAAGATCAACGTGGTCGTCGATTAAAGAAAAACGAATCAAGAAACAAATGCAAGGGAATTGATAATCACGAATAAACACCAAACAAAATCACATGAACCGAATTACGAATACACAACGAAGGAAGAAATGTCTGAAGAATAAATTCATGAACAGTCAACATTTTGAGGGTTCCAATCTAAGGCATTTGTTTTTTTAAAGTATTAAGCAGCTGTAAGAAAGTTTGAATTCACACACATGAACCTAAAATATTAAATTTGAACACCAAGATGCGTTTACGGTTTTCTGGTCGTACAATGACCGTAAAAAGTGACGCCAGAATCAATTAATTCACGGTTTGAAATTGGTCATCACACCAACAAAGATACGTCGATCGTAAAAAGTTGTTGGGTTCATGAGTCAATTATGTAAAAATATTGTGAAGCTAAATAAATTGAGATGGATGGCTCCGTAAAGATTGTTTACTCATTTTATACTCATTGTATCTATATTATTTGTACGGAAGGAATTGAATTAAGGTAGCATGTGTTGTGTTACAAATAATTGACCTAAAACAGCAGTTAGCACAAAAACTTGGCATGCATTTCAAATTTAAAAAGACTACAACTAGCTGAAATTTTCGAATGGAATAATAAGGCTGCACACATTTTTTTCGTGATTCACGATAAATCAGAGAAAAAAACGAATGAAAAACAAGACATGAATGGCTTCAAAGAGAGTGCAGTACAGATACTTAAGACACACATGATCATGAGTGGTTAAGAGGCGATTTTTGCACGACAGTTCTACAGGAAACCTCAAAGCAATGGAACGAAATTTGTTAGTTACAAAAGAAACCCTGTATTAGATTTTCAAAAACCTCGAATGTTTTCAAAAACAGCTCCGACACGGGATTATTCGCTACAGAAGTTGTTAAACGCTTAGCGAAGAAACAGAACTGTGCACCGCAGTTAACCAAGCTGCCAAAGAAATCGAGACACCACAATAAATAGAGCAATAAATAATTGAAAACGAGACGACTACTCGAGAAATAAGACACAAGGAAGCCTACCCCACTCTTTGATAGATACGAAACTAGAAACGAAAGGTAAACAATGAGGTTTCGGAAGTGAACATAGCCTGACAAGAGTCAATGCCCTCCCTACCTTTGATGACATAGAAAGTATTCAGTAATACGCGAAGATAATGTAAAATGAAATAAGATGCAGAGCAAGATTGAACCGTTTTAGCGGCAGGCTTTTCACAGTAAATTCTTAGAAACATTAAGGAACAGAATATTTGCAAACGATTCTCCAATTGAATTGAATTCTCTAATCGTTGCTCTCAAGATCATTTCCAAATATGATGCAAAAAATAAACGAATATTTTTTTTTTGTCAAATGAATAAATTGAAAAGAAAAATAATAGTCTCAAAAAGTATACCTGCTGCCAATAGGGTTAACTGACACCAGGGTATTCGGGATATCTATCAGGTCGTAAGACAAGTTGTGTTCAATTTGCACCCGCGATCAACAGAATAACCTCAGACAGAACTTTCGCTTCAACCTAATACATTGAATACGGCAAACTTAGCTGCAGAGCAGAATATACGCGCCGATCTACCATGTGTTTTATTATTTTTATGTATGAATCAATGCAAATAGTGTAATTTGATGTTTCTGCAACTAAGTTGCAAACTTTACGAAGCCTGGATTCGGTATTTTGTGTAGCAGAGTATCTTAGCTGAACGTTTAGTTTCGCTAAAAAAATGCTAAAGATATAATCTGGCTACATCCACCACCCAGTTTCTTCAAAAGCACTCACTAAAATACATGACACGACAAAATACGCGATATGAACGTAAGTATGTCGAGAACAAAGTTCTTTACAGGTAACTTCCAAATATGTACATGAGCTGGAAAAATGACAACGAAGTTTCTTTTTTTATTGAAATTGCGACTACGATTCTAGGCCTGAACATGAAGGCGAAGTAAGAATTTACTAAACATAAAGGCGGGATACGATACTTCGTTACACATTTTTTTTAATGTACAATTTTCGTATTTAGCGAATAATATTGAACTTAAAGCTACTTATATGCAATATAGCTAAAAGAACCACGCAGAAAAAGGACTTATTCGGAAATTACGAGAAAAACACATTTAAGGAAGAATGTCAAGTTATTCAACATAGAAACGAAATACACAATTTTTAAATAGTCGCGAATCCTGGACAAAAAAACTCATGTTATCAGTAAAAAAAAAACAGAACTTTTTCGAAAAATGTCGAACGTTGTATCCTAACAATGACAGAACTGGAAGAAAGATCACTTCTACTAACACAAAATCAAGCAACCTTAGCCAAAAATAGCGGATTTTCAATCTGTGACACTAAGGGACATCTTAACCTTTTACGCCGAAAAAAATCTAAAATCGCATATGAATAGCATCAGGAAGTTGACAAATCCGTCCTATTAATCAGGCAGTTAGGGGTTAAAGCACGCGCTGAAGTCACACCGAGACCGCATCTAGGAGATAATATATACAATCGGCTTATTAAGTTCAACGCCTATATTCTTACAATACCTTAAGTGCGAAGAAAAATAGCCAATGAATAGTATTGATGTAAATGTGCATTATGGTGAGTCAATGGAGATTCGAGACGAACTTGTATGATGCTGAAAATGGGATGCACATCGAGGAAAAGGGAGTGTTGATGGAAATGTCGATGAATATCCATGAATAAATTGCAAGATGAAAGTTAAGTAATCAGACGATATGATTGGATAGATCTTGATCCGAATTTGGATTCGTTTATGAGTGAAAAAAATAACATTCAAAACACCGACCATTTTACATCCTACGCTTAAAAACATTCAAGGATTTATACATTGAAATGTTATTTGACGAAAATTTACTCCAATGTGAGTCTATGGATCAAGCCTAAAGTTTAAATACTCAAACTCCATACGGAAAAAATGTCTTAATTCGGATCATGTCACAACGTGGCGAGGGTTAAACAAATTTATTTTCGGACCATCAATTATTCAAATCATTGAACAAATTTAGTAGAATTACATCGAAAAATACAAGAGTTTTCAGCGTTCAATAATAATAAATCCATTTCTACGCCAATATTATTTCATTTGAATTGTACGGGGGATTTTGCGCGATACTACACAGAGTTAATGAATAGAGCTAATTGAAGAGTGTGAAGAAGAGGTGCATGTAACGTCAGAAGAAAGGTAATTACTTGTGGAATAACGGCACAAAAAAGGAAATACCTTGCTTATACTGAACACATATACAAATAAAATAATTTATAAGCCAAGTTATTGTTAAAAATAATTATACAGAAAAGAACCAAGAAGTGGAAGAAAGTCATGGAACAAAAATATGATTTTGAAAATACCAAAACATTGACCCAGCCACGTTTCTTCACTTCAATTTACAAAAATATTGTAAAATTTCAGTTTCTAAATAACGTACACAGAAATGATCTAGTAGTTTTTTTCTAATCATTGATTTTCTTACATAAAACTGGAAGTAAAATAAACAGAAACACATTAGAAAAAAATTGACGTTTGAAGCATTAATTCGTACGGACTAAACTTGTACCAATATGAATAAGATAAGTTGAACAAAAAAGTAGACTTGAAGCAGTGATCTTCAAACAAATATGAATAAACAAGAGATGACGAGAACAAAATTAACGGAAGAGGCGATGTGAAAAAGATGCATAGTGGTAAAATTTGAGTCCGTTATGGTGGATCTTTTGAAAATTTTTGAACTGCGTTAGCTCATATGCATACCTTAGTCAAATATTTTGGATACCATTTCTCAAGTACTAAATGAAAAATTCTGCAAAATTTCAGTTGAAAAAAAAAATTTACAAGGAAGGTCTCCAAAAGAAGCACATTTTTGCCACTATGAGAAGTTGTAAATAGTAAGAGAAGGAAGCTATGAAGCAACTATGCAACCTACATTACTATTTAGACTAGCGCATTACAATCTTACAAACTAAAATTGAGCTGTACACGAAGATACACACGCGCGCACCTACATTCAAACACACATCTACTTCACAAACACAAACTTCAATGATATCTACAGTCGCCTGCAAAACTGTTCAGTTCTCGAATTTTGAAGTTTTTAAATTCAGTTATCATTTAAGCATGGCAAACCCATTGAGCTTGCTGATAAGAATTAAAATATTTTAGATAAATACATGGACGAGATTGACACGTAGAAAGTCTCTCCAAATTCATGAAAAAATGATGGAGTAGTTTTGGAGTCGTTTTTCAAAATGAACCGGAGACCAAATAATGATACTGAGAATAAATAGCATCGAAACAATACGAATCAAGAAAATAATTGGAATTGACTATGGGAAAATATCTATACGGGAGAGAAATTTCAAGATTTGGGGACGTTTCCATGGAAGGAGAGATTTCTAATTTTGCTAAGAAACATTAAATTTCGCAGGCGACTGTGACAAGTGCATATGCATGCACACCCCATTCAGCACTCCCATCAAATGATCCAGTGGATGAAGGTAATTTAATAGAAGTTCTTGTTAAGATCCGAGATTTGAAGTCATGTAAGATTTCTAGTCTCTGTCGAGTGTGAGAAATAATTTGTCAGGTCATTAAGGTCATTTAAAATCCATTCGACAGTTGCATTAAATTACATTCACACACAAGACTAAACCCGGAGAGTACATCTTAGTAGGACTCCAAGTAAATTTCCCTAAGATTTTAATACAAAGATAAATTGGGTCGTCTTGAACATCTTTCAGATGAGTGCTACGTCGATGAAGTAGACCAAGACTAGAGAGATTTCACGATTAAAGTACAAAATTTTAACCTGTTGTAATTTAATCATTTATGTATTATGAATATCTTCAAAGTATAATCAATATCATCAATGCCTTGTATGAACAAAAATTATTGTGTCAAAAACGTTGTTTTTAAAACCACAGAGCCAACAAAAAAATTCGATCGATGTCAACAATTGCCAGTAATATTTACCTATCTCTAACGCAACTCTCCCAAAAAAGTACTAATGAAAACCAGTTTAACCACAACCACTGATCGCATTATTACAGCAACAAAAATAACGATCATTGATAGCAGAAAACTGGAACTACACAATAGGCAAGAAAAATACACACAAATTCCAATCAGCCATGGAAGTCAGAAAACAATGTGATATTTTAATTTCTTGTCACCTATTTCAAATAAGTTTTTTAGTTTCATTTAGGGAGTGGAGTTTTCTAAGAAATTGGCTGAAATATAAAAATTTTGTATTAGATTATTTAATGACAAATTAAATTGACCTGAAGTTACTGCTATGTACAGATGGCAACGAAACAAAATTGATGGAGGGCGCTTTTAGAGTTGGCAAATACGGCAGCACAGCATTAACGGCCGGTACCACATCATTAGTGTCGAGGTAGCGCAGCGCTGGAGTGAAGTGCCCCACTAAAGTGCATCACCACAGCCCTAGAGGGCTGCATCACCACAGCCCTAGAGGGCTGCATCACCACAGCCCTAGAGGGCTGCATCACCACAGCCCTAGAGGGCTGCATCAACACAGCATCAAATTGCGGTGCCACCACAACACTGGAGGGAGGTGCAGGCAAGCAAAGCAGGGATATGAGAGGCGCTGAGGAGCGACGTCATCCTCCACCCTGGTTGAGGGTGGCTGAAAGCATCTGCCACAGTTCCTTCTTGCAGCATTTGGACCTGCACAACATCGAACGACATAATAGCAAACAAATCGAAGAATTCACGATGATTAATGGAGTGAATCATTAAAAAATCTCCAAGGGACAGATTGTCCATAATTGTCATCAACGTCTCGGTACACCGAAACTATTTTCAGAGGCACGATCCCCTGATATAATCAGAGGTCTTTTACTCTAAAAACTCTCTGAGACTGAATCAGTTCTAATAACATGAAATATAATGGTCAGGAGAAACAAAGTGGTGTTAGCAAATCAACAAATTACATGCAGCAAAGCAGTTCTTAAACATGCAATAAAAATGGTTTAGAAATATCATGCTGATTGTAAACGAACAAAATACCTGCGTAGGGACTGAAGAAGTTCGTTAAACTGCACGAGGCCTCCAGGGGTCATCTGGAAGGCCTTGCGTGCAGTGCACATGATGTTGACGAACTCGTCGTAGTCTGAGGCAGTAATGTAGTACAACTTCATGTGGCAACACTGGATGAACCTGCACAGATGAACAAGAGTACTAACATTTTTCTTCGTGTGTTCAAGGCGAATATAGCCAACTAGGTGACACCACAAACATTCCATGAAAGAGTAAAAAAGTGACGCATAACAAGCTCATGAATAATACCACTTACATTTGCTGGCACTTCTGGACGAGAGGCTGCAAAATTGGCGACGACCGTAGCTGGTGTTGATACATAGCCTGTTGTTGCTGTTGCTGCTGTTGTTGTTGTTGCTGCTGCTGCTGTTGCTGCTGCTGCTGCTGACGCGAGAGGTAATGTGATACCTCCTGGGCGAGCTCGAACAGAACGAAGGGAGAGACGACGCTGTTCACGCAGCACAGGCAGAAGCGGTGCAGGTATTGGTTACCTGCCGTCATCGAATGCAATTATGTGCCTGACAAATCATTGGTATAGAAACAAGTTCAAGAATGAAAAATAATCTATTCAACTAGGATATAGATTGTTCATCGTGGGTGATCAAACAAAAACTTTGAGCAAAACCCTGGCATCTTTCAATGCATTTGTAAAAATCTGGGATTATTATTATCTTTTGCATTGGGTGGTCAAAACTCACGAAACTAGGACAAATTTGAATGGAAACGAATTTCTAGTAGGGATAGCACAGGCATAAAATAGTCTATAAAATTATTGTATTTTGTTGAGTCAACTAACCAAGTTACTTAGCGACATTCGGTGACTATTTAATCTCTCCAGATAAAAGAGCTAAATGAACATCAGTAATAAATTAGTCCACAAAAATGAGTGGTAATTGTATAAATTGACTGACCAAGTTTCTTGGCAACGCCCAGCAGCCATTTGATTTCCTCTCCATAGGGAGGGTGAGGTGCGTATTTGTTCTGTGGTCGGTCGTCCTGTACTCGTCGAGCCAAAGTCTCCATGGCAAGCATGCCTACGCGGTACGCGTTCATCAGGTACTCCACGCTGCGTTGCTGCTGCTGCTGCTGTTCCGCACCTCCCGTTCTCGCCACCTGGACAAGTAATTTTAATGTAAAGTCGATGCTTACGTTATCTTGAAAATTTAGAAAATGCAATGTCCAACACAACGCCAAGTATCGATCATAAAAGTTGTTATGATGATTAATTCATCATATCGATACTTTGGGAAAACAAACGAGGATTTCGATACTAAGAATTAAAAAAAAAATTCTGAAGGATAATATTGATCCTACCATTCAATTAAATAACTTTTCGACAGCTAACTACGAGTAGAATCAAATCAACATCTGCACAAGATCGACACCTAGGTTGAAACACATGAGTTGTAAATTATACGAGCTGATGCAGACAACTTCAAATGACATTAAAGAGCTCATGGCCGTTATTAATAGAAACAAATGGAAGAAAATATTTAAAGCAGTAAATTTAATTAGAATAATCGTAAAGTCAACTTGGCTGGTATAAAGTTATGCAATTGAAAGTCATGAGCTGCTAACCAACTTAAGAGTAGAGCGAGTATCTAAGATCTATCCTTGCAGTTAACGAGCTAACACAAACCAGTGTCCTATATTTAACTTTTTACATTCAACAAATGTGATCTCAGTTGCATGCGTGTTGTGAACCGAAACTCACCACTAAATTTGCCAACTTTCGACTTGCGATTTGAGTCGAGTTTTTGTGTTAAAAAGGCGCACAATAAAAAGTTAAACCAATTACTCAAACATGAACATCAACGTGACCAAATATTATAGCATCGAATACCACTGTAAGAGCTCGGCTTTAAACATTGAGCACCTACCACTTGAGTAGCATTAACATACTTCGATGTCAGCTGATAAGTACCGTATGCGATTATATCGTAGATTATTGAAACTCGAGTATGAGCACACACATACACACATGATGGTGAACTCCGTAAGAAAAAAAAAATGATTTTGTAATCGGATGGCGGGGTTGTGTTATGAATGAGCCATTTTATTTTTATCAGGATACTTTACTGCAAAAAGCTTCAAGGCAATCTTGAAATTATTCATGTAACCTGTTGCTGCTGCTGTTGCATTTGTTGTCCCTTGGGGGCGGGTTGCATAGGTGACGCCATTGACACTGGTGGTGGTGGCAGCGTTGGCTGGTGGTAGAAGGGGCGTGCGAGGAGAGGAGGTGGCATCCCCTGGGGATTAGGGACACCCATGTACGGAGGTGGTGGCGTGCTTTGAGCTCCCACTGGGAAGCCCGTGGGTACTGAGTACAGACTAGCCCCCTGGTGGGGGGTTAGGGGAGGTTGCAGCATGGGCCCCATGTTCGACGGCATACCAGCCATGTTGTTCTGTGCCGAGCTGCCGCCGCTCGGCTGTTAATATAAAAAAATACCAGGAATATCAGGGCAAAACTCGCATGACATCATCAGGCCAGCAAGGTCCGAGTACAACAAAGCACGTGCATGTCATCAAACACATGACATTAGCACAAAGAGGGATTGGAACATGCGATGCGTACCTGCAACAGGAGATGCAAATGGTGCAAGAGGATTGTACCTGCTGCAGGAGGTGAAGAGGAGCGGTGTGTGGAGGGGAGCAGTAGTGCAGAGGAGGAGCACCGCTCGCCACACCACCACCCACTGCCGAGTTGGCGCTCGTTGCGCTGGGGGCTTGCTGCACGTACATCTGTAGCAACATTTTCGTGTCAGTTAAGAAGTTATTTATATGCTCTCAATTAATTTTTTCAGGACTGAACATTTAAGTTGATGCATTATTATTTTGCACGAAGTGACATTTATTCCTTCCAAATGCTTCATTTACAAGAGATCAAGAAAAGTGAGGACAAATTATGCTAGTTCATGAGACGAAAATTTAGCTAACACGGTGCAGGGGAACAGAAATACGAAAACTACAATTATGGCAACTTTGAGCATCGTACCAGGAAAATGCAACTTTCCGAGAGAAGACTCTGACATAACAAGTGGATACAATTAAATCAACAAAAATGTAGCTAACATCGTACCGGGAAGGGCATGTGCCCGTGCATGATATTGTGCGTGGCGACGGTGGGCACAAAGCTGCATCGGAATGCGTACGGCGTTGCCACTGCTGCAGCACCGAAGGGGTTGTTGCTGGTGTATGTGGTGGGCCTATACGCACACGAGTGCTGTGCTTGTTGCAACTGCTGTGCCTGTTGTAACTGTTGTTGTGGTTGTAACTGCTGTGCTTGTTGCAACTGATGTGGTTGCTGCAAGTGTTGTTGTTGCATCTGTTGTGGTAATTGCTGAGGTTGCTGCAGCTGTTGTGGTAATTGTTGAGGTTGCTGCATCTGTTGTGGTAATTGTTGAGGCTGCTGCATCTGTTGTGGTTGCTGCATCTGTTGAGGTTGCTGCATCTGTTGAGGTTGCTGCATCTGTTGAGGTTGCTGCATCTGTTGAGGTTGCTGCATCTGTTGAGGTTGCTGCATCTGTTGAGGTTGTAATTGTTGTACTTGGTGATGAGGTTTGGCAGTAATGCTGTTGCTCACAATAGTGATGTTGTTACTGCTCGTGACGCTGCTTGATAAAGGGAACACTGCTCCGCCAACCTGCAGAACGTTTAGATTAGTGTCGTTAAATTTCATGGATTTATTAGAAACGTTCATCAGTATGCCAACATCTTTGTCCTTTTTACACCAATGAACTTAAACCCTCACTACAATTCAGCTGAATTTTAGCCGAAAGAATATTCAACAATTACAAGTTAAGTTGTCCCGTATAATGTATCTAGGACATGAATTTTTGGTTTAGAACCTAGCAGCAAAGAATTAATGGTGTTTGTAGCGCGACCTAACTGTTTACACATTTTGTTAATGACCCATCCGGTGAAGTCAGGGCAGCTGCGTTGCTGCGTCTTTTATCTGTTTTTCATGTAATAATAGTGTAAATTTTTGAATAATTGTCATAGTGTCCGTAACAATGTTGGAAAACGTTATGGATTTTGTTGGTTTACGATGTTATGTACCATTTGAATTTTTCATTCATTTGCGGTATTAATTTTCCCAGTTTAATAAAAATATAAGGGTTACAAGATGGACAACATCCCAATAAATCATTTTCCCCCCAAAACGGGATTCCTTTTTTCAACCCAATGTCCCATTTGGCTAGTCCAAGTGGCTTTTGAATGGCTAGCCAAGACAGAAGTATGAATAAGTGTCAACTCACAGTATGAAGAGGTTGGTTTGAGGCGATGGTTAGGTCGAGGTTAGGCGGATATCCGGGATGCTGAGTAGCATCCAACGCAATTTCCATGGGTCCTCCAGCCAAGATGATCGTGTTACGGGGAAGAAGTCGTGCCCGAGACTCGTAAAGCTGGAACCAGCATCTGGCCACCTCAAAAAGAACTTCGGGGTACACACCGCCACTTCCACCTCCTTTAGCGGCGCTCTCGATGGCTGAACAAGCATGTTCCAGCATTGCCGGACTCTGTTCCTTGCATTGGATTATAGCTCGCTGGATCTCATTAGGGTTCAGTGCGTGTGAGTGTGGAAGACATGACAGAGCCAGACGAGCAGCTTCGCGGATGGTGTTCGAGTCGCATCCCCGTGAGGCTTTGTCTGCAATGCTAGCTGCCTCTTGGGGGGTTAAATGACCCTCCCAAGTGTTGATCAAGAAGGATAAAGCAGACGCACCAATTTCAATGGCTTGATTCGAAATCCATGACACGTGAGAAGAGTAGGTTCTTGAGAGCCAGTTGTGTGATACGCAGTTGTGTAAACCTAAAGCATATAGGCCAATTTGGAAGGCGCACATTTGCAAAGCGCGATGCGGACCTCTGTGGTTCTGGCTATTGCTTGGCTGCTTGAATAGTGAACTGCTGCTGTTACCGCCAGCTTTACTCAGCACTGTCTTGGCCATCTCGAACATGAAGTATGCGTTGGCTTCTGACGGTTGGTTGGGCAGGGTTGGGTATGCTCGCTTGCCCTTATAGCGCA
>JALHKN010423678.1:0-17584 GCA_039513755.1 Hyalella sp. 3TK10
TCACAAGAGTGGCGGTCTTATTGATCGAGCAGCTGCTCCTTTTTACTGCAGCATTTCTTAAAGGACGGCCTCAACAGGCAAATGAGGCCAATTTGTCAGAGTGCTTTTTTTAGTGTTATACATGATCTTTTTCTTCCCCAAATTTCTCTAACGGGTGCCTGGAAAATCCAAAGTTTGATGCTATTAGGTAGCCTAAAATTTATGACGGCATTTTAGAAATTTTGCCGTCCGAACAAGTCAAAGTGACACTGATATTTATACACAAGTTTATTAACACTTGCACTTGAACCTTTCAAAGAAAATATAACTCAGTGACGGAAGAGTGCAAATTTCTTAATGTTGAAAACAAATAATAACTAGGTATTGTAGGTATGATCGAGTTTACTTAAACTAGTAAAATGCATTCCCGAAGTATGTAGTTATTTTTATAATGTTTAATCAAATTTACATCATATGCCTACTCTCTATGAAGTTTTCATTTTCAAGTTGCTCACACGGACTAAACAATTTACCTCTCTTGGCTTTTTTAGCTAACAATTTTCATTAATGGACAACTCATTGAGCAATTTGGTGGCTTCATCCTCCAGACATATTTAATTTATCAGCCTTATTTAACGCGAGATGTTTCAAAACATCAACGCATGCCATTGCTCAATAATAATTAAAGCTCAAGCGAGCCTCACATAAGCCATATCCCTGTTTCAGCTCACAGTGAGCTGCACAGAATTATTTAAATAGATAGATTTATTTCTTTGACCGTCCTGTGAAAGAAAAATGATTGAAATTATTATCACTTGTTTAATTAATGTAAAACGTTTTTATTTTCCTAGGTTTTAATAGATGTATTTCATATGCGACCACACGTTTGAAGAAAGAGAAGCTCTGAATCAAATCTTGCAGTACGAAATACATTTGAATTTGTTAATTCGTGCGACGTGCTGTGACCGTGTTTAATTCAATATTTTCTTCTCGACCCCGCTCACAGATAAGCAAAACAGGACAAAAACGTATGCATTTGTCACCTAAATATATATATAAGTGTATAATTTATGTATTTAATTCATGTACGAAAGCTCTATGGTACTGGAATTTATGAACCATAAATTTATTCATTATGATTTTACGCGTCAAAAACTAATGCATCCTGAATTGATGTATCAGGGATGATACATCAGGGATTAATGCATCAGGAATTTATGCAGCAATAATTGATGTATTGGGATCATGCATCAAGGATTCATGCATCAGGAATTTATGCATCAAGAAGTGATGTATCGGGGATCATGCATCCAGAATCCATGTGTCAGGAGTTTGATGTGGGTCTGATATAATTATCCCTGAGTGCAAGCATAGTAGCGCTAGTTTCCAATTAAATGATCACATTCCTCTCAAGAACTTCAAGACGGCATACAGAAGGATGCTCTGGATAGGGAAATTAATCTTGGAAGAACGGATGTCTCTTGAGGCGGCAATTAAGAGAGTCGCCAACTAATGAGAGCCTCGTATCCTGTGTAAATGAAGACAACATCGCGTCTTGAGAATGAGACATCGCGTCCCAATCTGTGAAATGCAATGTATCAACAAAACATAGCCCCATATTGCCTACGTGGCAATATGTTACTACGTGCATAGCATTTAGCGGGTATAGAAATGCAGACAACATGACGTGGTGGGAGAGAAGAAAGACTACGTGCATAGCATTTAGTGGGTATAGAAATGCAGACAACAAGACGTGGTGGGAGAGAAAGAAGACTACGTGCATAGCATTTAGTGGGTTTAGAAATGCAGACAACATGACGTGGTGGGAGAGAAAGAAGACTACGTGCATAGCATTTAGCGGGTATAGAAATGCAGACAACATGACGTGGTGGGAGAGAAGCTGTCTCTTANGACTACGTGCATAACATTTAGTGGGTATAGAAATGCAGACAACATGACGTGGTGGGAGAGAAAGAAGACTACGTGCATAGCATTTAATGGGTATAGAAATGCAGACAACATGACGTGGTGGGAGAGAAAGAAGACTACGTACATAGCATTTTAGTGAAAATAGAAATGCAGACAACATCGCGTGGTGGGAGAGAAAGAAGACTACGTACACAGAATTTTAGTGGACATAAAAATGCAGACAACATTGCTAGGTGGGAGAGAAATAAGACTACGTACATACAGAAGCATTCGGTGGCTATAGAAATGCAAAAGCATCGGGTGGTGGAAAAAAAAGACCACGTACACAGCACTTTCGTGGG
This sequence comes from Hyalella sp. 3TK10, assembly GCA_039513755.1. Classification (NCBI taxonomy): domain Eukaryota; kingdom Metazoa; phylum Arthropoda; class Malacostraca; order Amphipoda; family Hyalellidae; genus Hyalella; species Hyalella sp. 3TK10. Next base: position 2,250 of record JALHKN010423678.1, read on the forward strand.
TATAGAAATGCAGACAACATTGCGTGGTGGGAAACAAAGAAGACTACACACATAGCATTTTTGTGGGTACATAAATGGGTTAGTTAGTTTAGAGGCTCTGCTAACTATCGCCTTAGTACCAGCTATCTCACGCCGAATGAAAAATTGGGTATATTTATGACTAATCAAATTCATAAAAAACTGTGTAGGATCTCAACATATCAAACTCTGTCAAACAATTTATTCGCTTCCAAATATTCCTTAAGGAAACCAGGATAACAAACACTACGTTCAGGTGGTGTAAGAATTTTATTACGTACGCGTCGAGATCGACTAGTCGGAGATGAGGGAAGAATTAACGGCAAGCATAACTAGAAGATTGAAATTCGCAGAGAAAATGTTTCACGGTCTGAGAGCCCAGGCAGAGCATGCAGTATGGGCCAGGCTCGCGCCCTATGAGATGCCCATGAGGGACTCAACTGTGTCCAATACGGAGACGATCGATTGAGATACACTTCTACCCGGAGAACCCGGTGGGACGAGGATGGTCACGGCCGCACACTCTCTTTGATTTCATGAAGTTTGTTATTTTCTAGGAGGGCCCAATCTCTCTCCTCTGCATCAAATCGTTTTTTTGCGAAAGATAGAGTAATTATCTCAATGGGGAACACTTTCGTTTCAATGTAGTACTTCAGCAGCAGCAACTCTGCGAGAAAGTTCATCCGCAGCTTCGTTGGCTATCTGGACATGGCCAGGAAGCCTGTCGAAGGTAATGTTTTTTTTTTGGCGGGAGGCGAGTCGAATCAGGCATCTATGTATGGCGACCGCTAGGGTATGCGGCGAGTTATATGCTGCGACAGCCTACATGATACTCAGGGAGTCGCAGAATGTGCAGAATGTGCTGTGTTGGAATGTCTTTGGCGATCTTAAGGGCGCACAGGACAACGTTTAACTCAGCAGTAAAATGTGTCAAATAACCATATAATTTCTTTGAGCGCTCCTCGATCTCGCACACTGCAGCGCATTCAACTCAACTATCGTTTTTTAGAGCCATCGTTATGTATGTGGAAGCATTGTTCGTGACATGTATTGATGTGATCGAGAACAGGAGATTTCAAGGTGGCATGGGTTAAATGATCTCTCAAGCTGCCTTGCATTCAACCAGAGAAACCAGAGAAAAAGAGAGCGACCAGATAAGAGTGTCGACTAAGTTAATGTGAGAATACACGGTGAGAGCTAGACGAGCAAATGTGTAGCTCACTCGGGGACCGAACGACTCCCCTTTCAGCGGTCACCCTCATAAGACTGTTGCATAATACTTAAGCAGGAAGTGGAATCAGGTAACTGTTTAGCTCTGCAAAGTACCGCAGCATGAGGAGATCTCTCCTCGCTTTAAGTGGGAGTTCCTCAGTTTGGGCAGAAAGGCTGAGGAAAAGTCACGATCGGAAGGCTCCTGTGTACAGTTTTAGGGTGCCTTCGTGGACGGCATCCAGTGAATGAAGAACGAAGGTTATGCAATGACGAATAAACAATGCGGCACGCCCTCATTCTGTGAGATCTCTCCGGAGGAGATACATTGGTACTTCTTGATTCGAGCACCCTTTGACTCGAACACTTCCCAATACGAACACATTTGACGAACAAATTTTGTCCTCCAATCCGACCACGGCCTCTCAATTCGAACACAAACACACGTGGCAGCCAACGCCGTTTCCCCGTCAGTCGGCCAGTTTCGCTTGCACTTCTCCACCGAACACCTCACTCTCTGTTGTGCTTGATATTTTTGTATATCTTCTTTAAATTAGCCCACATTATGGCTAATGATAAAAATTGCTTCCTAATTCGAATTTTCGCAATTTGAGCAGCCAAAAAGAACGAATCAAGTTCGAATCCAGAGGTACCACTGTACCAGCAATGTGGGTAGTAAATCAACATCGCTAAGGAAAGTTTGAGACGAAGAAGGCTAGGTGGCCACGAATACCACATACATGTACGGTGCGAATGATCCCAAAACGCCAGTTGGTAACGTCAGCTTTCGCAAGGTTAAAACACACCGACGAGATATTGTTTCACCTCAAACGCGGAAAGGATATCGGTCGTGAGGCGAACAAGAGCGCCCGTTGTCGAGCGAGCTCTACAGAAGCCAAAATGCTGGGCCCTCATGCTGGTGATCTCCACATTCCAAATAGTCCGTCAGTCTTACAATGATGATGCGTTCCAGTATCTTACACAGGCAGCTAGTGAGAGGAATCGGTCGGTAGCTGGGAGTCTCGGATGAAGGCTTTCCTGGTTTCATGAAGTCAAGAGTTACAGCTCGCCGCCCCGTATTAGGAAATGAATGGCTAATTCAGATTTGTTCGTAGATACGTATGAGCCACTCCAGACCAGTTAAATGTAGATGGTCAACAATCTGAAATGTTATCTGGATGGCAAAGCTGTCGCCCACTAGCGCACCCCCGAGCCACCCCCGTTGGTCTGAACACTAGGGGATGGCTAATTTGTCATGATTAAATCTACCACGGAGTCCCCGACATCATAGCCCCAACCGTTATCGCATCTCACACACCCTCCTCCAACGGCAAGACAGAGGGACATGGAAGGGGGTATAGAAATGAAGACAGCATCGCGTCATGAGAGGCAAACAAGGCAGTCCAATTCTTATGAACATAACAGTAAAAATGTTATGTATCAAGAAACTCTGCAATCGTTATCATGGCCAGGAAACGGATCAAAAATCTTCCTGTTATTGTCTTTCATGTGAGTATCGTGTAAAATCATTACTGTGCTTTGATTTCGGTAAGAAAGTGAACTAACAAGACGAACGTAAAGTTTTCAGCGTGATTATAAACTGCGGAAATTTAGTTGTATTTTGAATTTTTCTTTCTCGTGAATGAGCAACCCGATCGAGATCGATACGTACCCAATAAAGGGCTATCTAATAGTTTTTAATCGTGCACTTTTATTTTTTGGTGAATTCTGCGACGCATGAAGATTTTTGCACTAATACTTTTTCAGCCGACGCGATTATTTGGGATTAATGACAGATTACTAAATTCCTCGTACAAAATAAAGAGAGTCTTTCCACAAATTTCACAGACGAATGCCATGTAAAATTTGAACGACGTGATGGGCCACCCAAAGGACGATCCTGGCGTTTGATTTTATGGCGTTCGGTGATGAGCAGTGGCGGCCAACAGGAAATAAAGAGCTGCACAGGAGATGGAACTTCGTACGGCCACTTACCGATCACCGTTTTTAAGCCGTTTGTGAATTTATTCAATGGCCAGGCAGATCTTTTACACTGCACAGCATTCGTCTTCGTTTGTCGATACGAGTCAAGACTAGAACGAGAGTGGGAGAAATGAACTTTGGAATCAGCGGTTGGATTTTCATAGCTTATTACAATGATCGTACATAACATGATTTTTGAGAAATAACCAGTGGTGTCAAAAGTATTCACATTCACTACTTAAGTAGAAGTATAGATATTGGGGTTTGAAAATACTTTTTAAGATGTAGAAGTATCAACTCAAGCTTTTTACTTAAGTAAAAGTATAAAAGTACTGGTTATATAACTACTTACATTGGAAAAGTAAAAGTAGTGCAAGGACAAAAAAATTTGGACGAAATCCCCCCCAATAGGGGCCTATAGTGCACTACCTCCCAAAAAAATGCCTTTCTTGAGGCCATAATGACTATGTTAAATTAAGTGTTAATGTTGAAACTTGAGATGCACTAGACTACCTGCTTCAGTCGGATATATGCTCATTGAAAATGAAAACTTTAGTAAATTGCAAATATGTTAAAGAATCACATAAAATATGATCTCTTTTCCTGGTTCTTGTCAATGAACAGGCAGCAGCATTACTCAGCAGCTGGTGAGTCCCAAGGGACTTATTCGGGCAGGCTGCTCATAGGGAGCTGCAGAAATCCAGCCTAGACGTAACAAATGCATTGAACGTTTGTTCTGCATCTTTTTGATAAAGGATATAGCATATTTTTTCTACGACTTCAAGATACCTTACAATGGTGTTGGAGGCCAGAGCAATAGCATCTATTATTTTTGGGACTATCTAACAGTGAATTTCGACACAAGGGTTGTGTTAAGGTTTTCATGAGTAGGTATAATTGAAACAAATTTATGTTCACAGTAGAACAAAAAAATTCTCAGTTGTAATTATGTATGCTGGGCAGATATACATGCACAGAATCAGGGTTGGGGTAACGATCGATTACAGGTTCTATTGGGCTGAAAACTTTCAAATTCACTCGATTTTCGATGAAAATGCCGTTCGCGAAAATCGATCGTTCACTTAACCCTGTACAGAACAGGCAAAAAAGATTTACCAATAGTCTTTGTTCAGCCGCAAAAGCAGTTGGTTCTCAAAGTTCCTTAAGCCAATGCATGCTCTATCTTGCCTGAAGAATGCAAGTTGTCTGGATACCGGAATGAAAACAAGCCGAAATGAAATGAGAGTAATTAACGAGGCTATTTTATAAATGTAAGGAGTAGAAAGTACAAATAATGGCGTGAAAATTTAAGGAGTAGAAGTAAAAAGTAGTCTGAGAAATAACTACTCCACTAAAGTATAGATAACCAAATTATCTACTCAAGTAAAGTAACGAAGTATTTGTACTTCGTTACTTGACAGCCCTGGAAATAACGAGAGAGAAAGTGCAAAGCACGAGAACACCAACGATATATTCATTCTGATTGATATTTAAAATTGCAGTATATTCTATGCTTTCAATCAAGATAGTTTTTGTGTCGCAAATAACAAGTTTAATTTTAGCAAGAAACATTGATTGGCTGTGGGATTTAAGGAATATTCTTCAACAGTCTAGCCTTAGTTTCTCAACAGTTAATTGCAGAATCTATTAGCATATTAAACCTATTTAAAGTTATCTTAACGATGTCGTAAATACGAAAACAAATTTACGAACCATTAATGAATTTCCGATCATGATGACAATTTGCGAGTGTACGGCTGAGGTTGAACGTGACCGGGCCATGGAGTCTCGGGACGTGGCTAATTCAACTGGGACGCGGTATACAGGATACGTTCTATCAGCCCAGCAAGAATTGCTGGTTTGCACGAAACTATAGAACTGGGGAGACCTGTAAACATCCACTCATTCGTATCATCGTGGAGGAATCCAACAACTCGAGCTGATGAATACAAAAATATTGGTTCATCAATGGGCTCGCTCATAAATCGTAACAGGAGCATATGATACAAATGTTTTCAATCATCAACTGGGTGCCTCAAATTTTTCTGATCACTGTCTATGGATCATATCTTGCCTTTACTTGTTCATTCATACGGCTCATTCCTCGAAACACTGCAGTAAAATTAATGTGAATAAACTATCGAGTTTCTATTGAGATGCCATTCAGTGGTCAACTCTTTCTTGCTATTCTCGTGACTTTACTCAGGAAATTTTACCTCCTAAAATTCTGAACTTAATGGATAAATGCGACTTCGAGACTTGAATGACTCAAGTCTGTTGAGAAGTCATGGCAATCCCAAAGAAAGCCGAGCGTTGTCTCTAAATTTCCTAGAAATTTTACGTCAGCTTGCTCGTACACCCACCACTCTCGTTACACAAAATTTACATCTTGTTCCTCGAAGTTTTGACTAGAGCCATCCGTTGAGAAGCTTTTGGCTCAAGTCGCAAGAAATAACTAATTATTACCGAGTAGCAAAATATTCTATTAGCATATACAGTCAACGTTGCTTATAAGGACCTAATCTGGAGCAAGATTTGTTAGCCTTATAAGCGTCGGTTCCTTATAACAGAAAGTTTTATGTATATAGAAGTCGGGGTTGGTAACCCGTTTTCTAAAAACAGTCTCTTAGATACAATAAAGTATTTTGTATTGCTATAACTACCTCATTGCTAGAGAAAAGTTTTGATGGATTAAAGCACAGAGGTGAAGCCGTGAAGGTACAGCTATCGAACAGTAAGATGGAAAAATAGTAAATAGACTAATTCTTCTCATATATTTTTCATTTTATTGTTTGAAAACTGTGACTTTTCGATAACTGTGTGTTTACAATTCAGGTTCCTTTATGAATGGTTAAGCATAGAAAATATTTAATGGGTTACATATTCATGTTACTTTCGTGTTTTTTGTGCAAATGCTTTGTACCACATTAGCTTTTACAATAACTTGTAGGGTTTGAGAGCATATAAACTCGTACATAAAATGTTAGATTGATACATTATGAGGAACACGCCATACATTGAGTACTATTCAAGTTATTTTAAGTGGATTCAGGTTCCTTATATCAAAATTTATTTAGCACGGAATTTGATTCGGGACTTGTTCAGTTCGTTCTTATATGCGTCTATTCCTAATAAGCGGAGTTGCTTATAAGCGAAATCAACGGTACATAGTAAATCAATTAAATATTGTGGCCCTAACCTTTGGATGTGCCATCAACGAACAGTGCAATAGATTTTTAATTAATTACAATGTCAGACATGTTCCATTAAACGATGAAAACCCAGAAAAAAAAGTACTTTACAAATTTAGATTGCAGATCCAAGGGGCTACGGAGGAAACTCAGAGGACATTAAAAAGCACGACCACTTGTTCATATTTATGTATAGGGTATTTACAGATTATACTGTTATTTACAGAGCTGCAAAACTAAGGATAATCGTTATAGTAAGTTCAATAATCATAATAAAACAATAATTTTGTACAGTTTACCGTAGGCGACGGAATACCGTCTAAGCAGTCAATAATATAGAATGCAACAGCCGAATTATAGTAGCTCGTACTGTTGAGATAGGCGTATGATGTCACCGAACAAGACGTAACACATCCACCATTAATTAATTCTTGCCAATGTGTCTATTTCTATATTTTTTTCTTCTATGTTCTTCAAAACGATCCCATTGATCTGGTGAGAACATAGCTGAGCCAGTTCTGTGTCACAGTTAAAGCATCGTGTTTTCTTCAGTTGCGAGCATTTCGCACTTTAAATTCCAGAAAGTGAGATCTACTTCCACTGTACAAGTGACGACAAGAAACACCAAGAAGAGCTATAAGAACTATGTCAAATCTACAGGCCCTGAGACGCGATCCCTCCATTTCTTAAAGCTGCTTCCACGAGATCCCCAAGAGGCAAATATACTTCGATGGAAACACTTCGTTTCACGGGAAATTCTGATTTAGCTATAACATTGGAATTCCTTTCATAGATTTTCATTCTACTAAATTCACTCGGCGGGAATCGACGCAAGAAGCAGCCAAAAATTACCGAGCTTGGAACTTCGGTACTGGAATGCAGGTACGGTGCATGGGAATCTCATAGAGATCACAAGCTTCAATTTCAACTTTCCTAGATTGTTCCTACGAAAGGTTTATCATGAAAGAGATACAAAGAAAGCCCTTTCACAATTTCTTGCAATTGATATGAGATATAGTTTGAGGAAAATTTGACTACATGAAATAAAATTAGGAAAATGCTTGTTTCGCTGTTATCTAGAGCCTGCTTAGCGCATCCGATGTTCAGGAGCTCTTTGGAAAGTTAACAAAGTTTCTACCAGAATTACAACGTATATAAAACGGATTCTGAGGCTAACTTCAAAAATTAAAAACTAGACTCGTAAAACATGCAGGTTTAAAATTTGTTACAATTTATCAACTTAGAGATTTTAATTCGAGCATCTTTCAATCAAAATCACCTCTTACCACTGAAACGAATACAAACCAAATTAAATGTGTTTACTGCAAATTCGAAAACATTCCACACAGACCTGTTCAGAACCATTTTAGTAATAAGTTCATACAATAATCCTGGACCGAAAATCGTTTCCATGCGGCAAGGAAACAATTCAAGATCCGCTCATCGTAAACAGAAGGCTGATTACCGACGACACTCTTCTTAGTCTTAATCTCTACGAACATTGTTTGCGTAATCTTAATAAACCCAACAGACAACACAACATGCATATCTTTTAGAAAGATACATAGAAGACGAGATTAAAATTCATGTCTCAACGCGCACGATGACGTGTTTTACAAATGCTTATAACTAAGTTAAAGAGCGTTTCCCAGCCGACGGGAGAAAAGCTCACTCCTGGGTGCAGTGAACTTGCATGAAACAAGGATACAAACACAGATGAGAGAAATTTTGATCTTCTTTCGTAGTTATTCCATTATTGGCTTTTATAAGAGTAAAAACGTCTACGGAGAACATCCATGTTTTGAAACCCGCGATGGTAATCGTGTCAAATCCTCAGCGACGAAATGAAAATTTTCGTCGAAGAGTAAGAGACATGAGAAGGAAGCTTTTGATCATCTCCTAACAACAAAATTGATGCATGGGAAGATGTTATAACACATACAGTGGGCTAAAAACTTATAGAATTTTAATTTTTAAACTAACAAAGTTCAAAAGCATTTAGTTTGGCCAACAGCGTATTTCTTTCAAAGATTCAAAGATTTTTCGCCGAAAATGAGATCATTCAATTAATAAATTAAAAATACGGGTACAAGAACTAAACAAAATCCGGTAAATCGGAAGTCGAGCGAAAGAGCATGAAACCAAAATAATGGAGGAATTTTTCGGTTTATATACCAATAATAATAGGCCCAGCTTAATTCCTATTCGTTTCCAAAACTGAAGACGTTGAGGAACCTGTGCCTTTTACAAAATTCAGTTGATTTAGTTTTTTTTAATAATTCACAACTCAAACGTGACGAACGGGAGGGGAAAATTAAACGCTACCGATAACGATATGTTAAGGAAGGGACTTCCGAAGAGATAGTATAAGTATCTCAATTCATACGTAATATGCAATGCATCGTAATTTACTTCTTACTAACTGAGCCCCATTCTCTGAACAGTATATCGGAATCAAGCAAGTAAGCCACCAACAAATTTCCAAACCTAGCTATAAAATTGAAGGGTGGTGCGGCAATCATTTTAGCTTGGGTTCAAATCGGAAGCTGAATGCATAATTCAACACCGGAATAATATCTAAAAATAATATTGAGTTGAAAATTTGAAATGCAAAGAAAAGCGAATCATTCCTTATTTCAAGTCCTAATTCGAATTCAAAGACCTGACAAAAAATCATTGGGATGTTAAAGATATAACCGGGCTGATGATAATAACAATTGAAGTCGACGCAATAGTCTTTCGGTACAACAAAGAGTAAATACTTTCGGACAGTCAACAAGAAACAATTTAAAAAGTTATTTTATATTGCAGATCTTCCTTAGGAATTACAACACTGGAGGAGGGTTTACGATTACAGTCGAGGTCTCTTCTTGCACTCAAATTTATGATTAAGCACCTGGCGATAGTTTGCCCACCTCATTCAAGGCGGGCGCTGTTGCGCCGGTTGTGTGTAGGAGAAGTTTACTGTTATAGCCAAGGCCTGTTCATGCCCTGATAGGAGCCTGACCGCAGTCCTAGAGAAGCGGGATAACCAGATGGATATCCTGCAGCCGCAGCAGACATGAATCCTTGCTGCAGCATCATGGAGTGTTGCGCTGCTAATTGCGGATGACTGGAGCGCAGGAGAATTTCCTGCTGCTGCCGCTGCAGGTATTGCTCGTACAGCTGCTGGGACGCGGCTGGATCTACAAGACTGCCAGCAGCACCCACCAGCGCCCCACGGCTGCCCTGGCCCATGAGGGCGAATGAGTCGCGGCTGTGGTAAGACGCCAGCCCTGCAGCCGCGTTCAAATGACTGATTTGTGGCTGGCTGTTGACGATGCTGTTCAACGAGGGAATTTGGAGAGAAGGATGCGATTGGGAAATCGGGTCTCGGGGCAAGGAACTTCCGAAGTTGCTTTGTCCGAGTGACAGAGACTGGTGGGGTTGCTGGTGAGCAGGAGTGGGAGTTCGTGGAGCCCCAGGCATAGATAATGATGATGATAAACCAGGAGACTGAGATAAGAAGGGTGACGTTGATCCAGGTAAAGTCCGAGGGGTGAGTGTTCCATCCCCACGTCCGAATAATGGGGATGACTGGCCGCCAGACATTAGACTAGCGTACGAACGCGCCAAGGAGAGATCCACGTTGCTGCTAGGCACTGTATTTACAGAACTATTAACTGAACTCGATGGTCTGTTACTACCGCCAACATTCGATCCACTACCGGTGTTGCCATGGCTTGATGATCCAATGGACGAGGAGCCATGACTTCCCCCACCCATCTGACTGTGCGACTGGTGGCCTGAACTTCGACCCAGAAGTTCGTGAGGGAAAATATTAGTGTTGGAGCGACTTGCCAGCGACGCTAAAGCCGCTCTGTCCATGCCAAGCTGGGCAAGTCGATCAGGAGGGATAGAACTCAAGCTCTTCTGACCAGCCAAAGCAAACTGGGCCATGGCGGCGGAGTTAAATGGAGAAGCAAGAGAAGAAGATAACGAAACTGGGAGCGACGAACCAAGAGATGAAGATGTCCACATAGTTTTAGGGGGAAGATAATGATGCGACTTCTCGACATTTGGCGGTGGAGGAGGAACGCTGCGGCTACCAGGGCGATCAGATTCTAACGATTTCTGATGCGCAGCGGGGGGCGGCGGCTGCGCTGATGCTTGAGCCGATAAGTTGTAGCCATGAGATTGAGTCTGATGCTTGTGCAGCGAGCTCGAGGACGATCCCAGAGGAGACTGCGTTGGAGGCATCAATGGACTCGAGACCTGGTGATGATACGCCAAGGACGCAGGTCTGTCGGGGTGCTGAGATTCCAGTTCTCGTCCTTTAGGGAGATCCATTTGAGACCGACGACCTGATAATAAGCTCGGTTGATGGAGATCAGCTATACCAAGCAATGCTGCAGATTCCGTCGATCCATAAATAGGAGGAGAGTGAAGCAATTTATCATGGCTGGCTGGAGGACAGCTCGGAGCGTGACGCTCATGATGCAAATTGAGCGACATTGGATCTTTCTCAGAGAGAGAAAAACCACCTAACTGAGGATCAGGAAAACGAGAGACAATTTGAGAGAGATTTGCTAAGTTTGCTGGCAAATTAGATGGGTGTTGAGGAAATTGCATGATATCAATAGGCGATCGCATGCCCAAACTCCTGCTGTGAATATTACTCTCGTCCAGGACACGGTCGAGACCAGGGCGCTTCTTAGGAGGCGGCAGGTCCAATGGCTTGTTTTGAATGGGAGGAGGGACGGGCGGAGCTGAGGGCTGCTGATGATGAGGCAAGGACGGCATTGGCATTTGGTTAGGAGAAGTGAGACCCAAAGACGCCACCACCGGAGAAGGCCCAGCAGGGGATAAAGTACTGTGGCTGTTGCTTTCTGGAGCCGTAAAGTAGCCCGGCTGCTTCATCTGTCTAGATGCGTCCACTAGGCTATGGTTGTGCGAGGCAGATGAGTGCTTGCTCTGCTGTGAAATATGTAAGGGTATGTGGTTGTGACTAACGTTATTGATATCGCGAGACTGAATGACAGGTACTATTTCGCAACTGTGGCTCGGAGTGCTTCTGCTTGGCGTACTATTATGCGTCGGTGTACTGTGAGATGAGCCAGAGCCCTTAAACTGATCGGTGAGAGGCTTGTTAGGATCATAATTATAATAATTAAAGGGAGGCTTACTTTTTTCACCGTCAGATCCCATTGTATTCGGAGACGGTTTATCCGATGGTGTGGAAGGTGCCGAGGAAGGATAGTAGCCAGGAGTCTTCGGCTTGTCTACGCTAGGATCAATCGACGGCGGGTAAAAACTATTGTAACGTCCAGGCGATTTCTGCTTATTGTGTGCACTGTCTGACTTGGAGTAGAAGTTGGAAACATAAGGAACAGTGGGGCTGTAAAGAGGAGATTCGGTAGACTTGTGTTCAGAGGATTTGCCGTCTTGATTATCATTGGAAGATTTTTCAGAATGATCTTTGTAGAAGCCAACTTTAAGGCCTCCGTTTGATTGGTACTTGGATTTATCAGCTTCGTAAGTAGAATAAGGTTTACTAATAGAAGAATCGTATCGTGGTGAATAAGAGGGAATATTGGGGCTCTTTTCGGTGACGGGTGAATATTGCTTGCCACCAAACCCTGGGGTAACGGGGGAATTAATAGCGGGGGATCGCTCGCCCTCGGAAAAGGCGGCCGGTGAATTTTCGAGGCTCGGTAAAGGCGAGCGGTCCGATACTCCCGAAGACGACACCGAAGCTTTGCGCTGTCGTTCCACCTCCAGCTTCTTGGCCTCTTCTCGAGCGCGGTCCAGCTCCTCCTCTTCAAATTTGTACGGATCTTCCTCTTCTTCCATCTGAAAATCCAGAAAATATGAGAAGGGTTGCGCGAGCAGTAAATAGAAAATATTAGTGCGAATCTACAGAGTAAATAAATTCTAAAGTACGTAATTATTCCAAGTATATCCATTACAAACATTCTCGACGTAAGACGCAGATTCTCATATGTATAAATACTAGATAAAAATTCAAGGAATTAGCAGTAAACGACTTATTTTCTAAATCATCATAATAAACGTCATATATGATTTGCCACAAGATTTTATGGTTTTAGATATATGTCTTCAAGAACGTAATAATTACCTTGTTTTTCCTCCAAATTGGCTCATCTTCCATTTTTTCGTCAAGCTTCTCGTACCAGGGCGTCTCTGGAGGCTTCTCAGGAGATATTGGAGGCTCAGGAGACATTGGGGGTTCAGGTGAAAGAGGGGGTTCGGGAGAACACACGGGCTTGGGGCTTGATGGCAGCATGGGCTGGTTGAAGTGATCACCGCTGCGGAGAGAGTCGTTGCTGTCATCTCCTATGTTATTGTTGTTACTATTATAAATGTCTTCGCCCACAACCTCGACAACATCAACCGCGGAGTTGGAGTTGCTGTCATTGATGCGGTGATTGCGATCAGCGGAAGACGCACGAGAGGCACTACTCATCGGATCCCGAAGGCTGCCACTGCAGCTGCCAATCAAAAGCTGTTGGGAATTGGAGTCGAGATCATCCTGTTCCTGCTCCATTGAACTGTTCATATGATCCGTAAGGCTGCCAGCTCCTGGACTCTGGTGCAGCTGTGAAGATGGGCGCTGTTGTTGTAGCTGCTGGTGATGCACTGGAGTGTTCTGTCTCGACTGCCGGGATTCAGGTCTCGAAAAACTACTACCGTCGCTAGCAACTGAAGGATACTCATGTGAATGCAGTTCAGTGATATCCACGTCATCGTCCTCGTCTCCTTGTTTGCCGTGCTGGCTGCTGCCGCCACTGTTTTGATTGTTGCTGCTGTTGCTGCTTGAATTCTTGGGTGCGCCAAAGGCCTTGAACCACGCAGATAAGTTTGGCGTGGCTCGTTCCTGCTTGATTTCTGGGGCTCTAGGCGTAACAGGAAGCGCCATTTCCTCAATGGTGGGTGTCTTGTCTTCACGGGGCTCGCTTCTTGATGGAGTTTGCTGCTTGTCACACACTATTACCTCTTCTGTCTCTTCCCTCTCGCTCTTGACGGGCTCTTCTTCCCTCACTGGGGTATTCTCCTCACGCTCAGATGGGCGATCCCAATTGGAACCTTCCCACGGGCTGCTCTCCCATTTCTCGCGCTCTCGCGGGGGCTCCCATTTGTCATCGTCGTCCGTTTCGTGCGTAGACTTGATGCCGGTTCCGATGTCCCCAGAGACAATTATGCTACCAAGGCTCAGTTTGGGACTGTCACCCACCTCACTGCTAGGAACAAGACCAACTCGAGATTCTTTGGCTTTGGCAATGAGCGTCGTCAACTTTGAGTTCTCTTGCTTGTTTATTTTCCCGAAAGGGTTATTGGGTTTGGGCTTGGGTTTGGCCTCAGGAGGAGGTTTAGGCTCTTTTTTAACAACTCCTTCCTTCTTTGCTATATCCTTTGACTTAATAATGGCACCGGGTTTTATCCTTCCATCTTTTATGTCTTTAAAGAGTTCTTTTCCGTTATCCAACGACTCCTTATCGCTATCACTCTTCTTGTCCAAGAAGGGCTTAACTTTTTTACTCTCAAGTTCTGAGTCGCTCTTGACCAAGCAGCTGTCGTTCTTCAAGTTACCAGTTTGAGCGTCTTTTTTCTCAGCAACATCATTTTTTACTTTATTTCCCTTCACCTTCATTTTCTTTTTATTTCGTTCTTCATCCTCATTTTCGGTTTTGAGCTTTTTCTTCTTATTCTCAGCATCGTTAATACCAGCGTCCACCTCGTCTTTCTTTCTCTTCTTCTTTTTGTGCTGCGGCGCTTTGGCAACGGCTGAATCCGCCACTTCCGTTTTGTGACGTTGAACTTTGTCCAACTTCTGGCGCTCAAATTTGTCAGACTTCTGGCGCTCAACTTTGTCCGACTTCTGGCGCTCAACTTTGTCCGACTTCTGGCGCTCAACTTTGTCCGACTTCTGGCGCTCAACTTTGTCCATCTTAAGGCGCTGTAGATACTCCTGCTCTATCCTGAGAGCGTCTGCGGTGAGGTGAAGCATCGAGCCTTCACGGTCGTCTTCCACAGGCTGGTACACGTCATCGACTTCCTCACACGCCTCACGAAACTCTTCGTCCTGCCGCAGACGTGCAACGCCAGGAGCGTCAAGCATAAACGTGATGTCCTGTACACAAAAATGTTCATCAATAACGTCACCAGCACGAATGAGAAAGAACAAAGTCCATGAACAATTGATATGTCTGGAAAAGCTACAAAGGATGGAATATTGTTATGAACTACATGATGGAATATTTAGGTTACACATGATTGTGATAGAGTTACGATATTTGTCTAGAGCTCATAATAATAAACGAAAGGAAAGAAAGTCAAGTAATACGATTTGCAGTAAAACACAAATTATAAATAGTTTGCGCTTAAACTGCACCAATACAATTTATGAGTCTGCAATTCTTCAACAGCCTGATACGTTTTTAAAAAAGGAAGTAATGATCATTCGCACACTTGTTGCATAAATGATCACTTCAAGGATGGAGATGAGAATACAATTTCATAAACTCATCAATACAAAATAACTTGCAAGAGACATACCTTGAGAGTTTGTTCGGTGGCGACAGAGAGCGCATCAATGGCAGCAACGTTCTTCTGGGAGAGTTTTCTCTTGCCATTCTTGTTGCTCTTGCTGACCTTCTTGTTCTCTTTGGTCTTGAGTTTAACAGCCTTACTCTTCTCTACAATCGCCTTACTACCTTTGACTTTCAAGAGTTTTGCCTTGCTCTTGATTTCCTTGTCCTTAGATTTTCCGTCCTTGTGTTTGCTGTGGTGCTTGCCGTGATGCTTAGATTTGTGTTTGTTTCTCTTCTTCTTCAGAAGACTAGTTTCGCTCTCGGACGATCCCAAATCAACGCTGACGCGGCTCGTTTCGTCTTCTTTGCTGATGTCTACATCAAACACGTCGCCATCATCTAC
>JALHKN010424361.1:0-10876 GCA_039513755.1 Hyalella sp. 3TK10
ACTTGACGTATGTTTGCTTATTTTTCAAACATAAAGAAAACAAACATTTCTATGTTTGTCCGCATCAATAAACGTCGTTGTAGTCCTAAATTGTTTCTCAAAATGTTTGCATTAAATTATAATACCATCTGGCTTTGGTTCAACCAAATAGTTCTTAAAACATTAGTTCCAGACAAGGAGTTCATTAGTTAGCTTGATGCTCCCAAAATAATGTTTGTTATTTCATATGATTATAAAATTTAGAAATTATTCAGATTAAATCTAATTTTGCGCGTAATATTCTTACAAGTTATATTCTTCTTTTGGGAGTAAACTTATTTCTCTTCTTTGCTTCGCATTTTGTCTGTGTATTTATCTACTCCGTTATGTTTCATTCATCGCAAATTAATCTGTTCGTGAGTTCAGCTCGGCTTTGTTTATGCACGTATTTTCTCATAATCTTAATCATCTTTTGTATTCTGTTGTATTTATCTGTTCCGTTCTGTTTCTTTCATCACAAATTAATTTATGGCATGAAGCCATAGGGAAGACTCCCTCAAACAACTCAAAGCGGCACACAAACTCATCAGCAAGAAATTTTGACACCACTTGAGGAGTAGGAAATTCAGGACCTATCGTCAGCCTGGCAACNTGTATTTATCTGTTCCGTTCTGTTTCTTTCATCACAAATTAATTTATGGCCTGAAGCCATAGGGAAGACTCCCTCAAACAACTCAAAGCGGCACACAAACTCATCAGCAAGAAATTTTGACACCACTTGAGGAGTAGGAAATTCAGGACCTATCGTCAGCCTGGCAACTGCGGTGCGTTCAAACTCTCATTGCCGGCGGTGGGTCGAGCAATTTAACTTCCAACAAACAAAAACATTTTACCCCTCACAGAAAATTCGCTTCCCTTGTTTGATATGTTTAGGCGAGCATGTAAAAATGAATGCTGTCAGTTCAAAACTTAATAATTTAATTTCGGTTAATCTATACAGAAAAGTCTATTGGCTTTTAAAAATTTCATTCATGCTTCAATTTTGTTATGTTTGTTGTTACATTTCTCCAGGATAAATAAGTTGATCAAGCGATTTTACGCTTAAATTTGTTGACTATTCATATATTAATAATGAGCAGAGAAGTGCAGCCTAGTTTTGAGGATGCAGAATATGCGTTGATTAACTTTGATAGAGTATTCTTCACAATGGAACCTTCGATTTACAAGAAATTATCTTTGGGAATAAACGAACAATCGAGAAAACGTTAGAAATTTTTCCATTGCCCAAAAATTAACACAAAGTTTATTACAGATAAAGTTTTATCCTAACAAAACTTTACAATTCATTACAAAATGAGAATATTGATGAACTGGCTTGAGCAAAAATATTCTTTCATGCCCTGAAAGAGTACCCAAGTCACCAGACAAAGAAATCATTTTAGTATACAAACTATAATGAGTGCTGCTCAGCCTTCAGTTTATTGATACGTCCAGAAAAGGGCAAAAAAGAACTGCTGAGCCTCCAACTCTTGATCCGCATTCAAAAATTTCTTAAACGTTATTAATTTTCTAGATCCATTTTTGATAATATGAAGTACTGTATAAATTCAATGATATCGTCCTTCGATATCAAGGAAAAAGTCTGTGACATAATTGAATCTCCTTCCCTCAAAAAAATAATTCGCACAAGTGCTGGCAAGATTGTCACACTAGAACTTTTCCGTTCCCATAATTGTGACCAAATACCATATTATTGCTCATCAGTTCACCTATGGTTAGGAACTAAATATATAAATTAGGAAAGCATGGATGTACAATTTCGGATATATATTGCCGAAATCATAATGTCCACATTTTTATTTTGGGCATGGATCCAATAATACAACATATTGGGTGATCGGAATCTTCAACACGGGAAAGGTCGTCAAAGCCTATTCTTCTTTTCAAGCCTTGAGCTGACAGAAGAGAAATAATACAGCAACTTTTTAAAATAAAAGACAATAGAACCGATTATAAGAGTTTTTTACGCATTTATACGATGGTTAAGTTAAACGACCTATTTTAAAGTTACACTATTCAATAAATCTATAATGAAGAAAACTTGGAATAGATAAAAAGTTGAATAATTTTGACGCTTTTCGATGTTGTTGTTCATTGTGCATGAACGATGTATACCAGTCAAACTGATTTTATCTCACTAAATCTAATGTTATTAACTCGGTTAAAAGACAAATATTTTATAAACATACTTCCTGTATACAAATCTTTTGTAAACATTTAGTCTAAAGATAAATGGTTTCTCGAAACCGTACTCGGTATATTTTTTTCAGTAAATGTAACGAAAGATGAACGCTGTCTAAAAAACTTGACCCGCGTGTTCCCTTGCATGAAATCTAGTGAAAAATTGCANCCCGTGTGTTCCCTTGCATGAAATCTAGTGAAAAATTGCAGTTTCTTTAAGCCTCATCCCATATTTTTGTGTGCACTCAATCTAGCGAAAGAATACCAGTTTCTCGAAAGCTAGCGAGGCATCAGCCAGAAGTCTGGACATGCATGAGGTCCTGGCAATATTATGGTGTTTATTTGACACTCAAGTGCCACTCTCCGCCCTTGGGGCCACCGTTCATGCAATAGATGGGCCGAGATTATCTTTCAATGGGCAAGAAGTGATCCGAAATGACGTCGCTGTAACACAAGATCTTATGACAGAAGCTTTTGCGATCTGAATTGCAATCTTAGTTTGAGATGACTAGAGGATAACCACGGGGGTGCAATGCTGGTGCGAAACTATAACTCAAATCTGTGATTTATACAACAAAAAACAATTTAGATTGCGATATTTTTGTTTATTACCGGTGATGAAAAAAAAATTAATTAAAATTAACGGTGATGAAATTATTAAGAGGAAGGAAACTTAAAGTCTATGATATAAAATGATGCATTTAAAAATGCTTGAAATAACTGATTTTATTCAATAAATTTATTTGTTTTAATTCACGTAGGAAATAACAACCATGTTACAGAATGAATGTCATTGCAATAAATAATAAAACAAAATGTTTGTATCCTTTGGATCTAACAAATACCTAGAGGCAGTACAGAGAAGCATGAATTTGGAAGCTGCTCGAAATTGTAGATTTTTCCTTTGCCGGTAAATTCAGGAGTTTCAACACGTGTCTTTTTTGAGTAATACGCAAAAAGAACTCCAAAAGCCACTGTCATGAACCACGTTGAGAGCCCGAAAGCATGCTCGTAAAATAATTTTAAGTTCTCAAGATTTCTTGTTGAAGAAATTTGGCCCAGATTTAATTTTACGGAAAGTTTATGCAAGCAAACCTAATTCACTTCAACACACAAAAATTCTCTTCTCAAAGAACTTTAGCGCGTGCAAAAACTTATTTGATTTCGTTCCTCATCGTTAAGAACGTCTCTAAAAGCACTCAGTTGGAACGTTTTTCAGGCACTAAGACTATTTCTAATTTGACCAAAAATCGCCGTTCCTCCTTCAGTAGCAGATAACTAAGAGGCGCAATGATAATCCTTGATGCAAAATCATTTGATTCCAAATTCTCAGTAAATTGTATTCATTTCTTTCTTACATTTAAAGTATGTTGATATTCTGTGACATAAATCATGCTATTTAAATTAGTATTTCCGGACGACAATTCTCGACATCAAATTTGTTCCATTACGTTATTTCAATCGAGCTATGGGTCAGAATTTTATATTATTTTAGTCATTGCCGAGATTTTCTGTGTTAATATGCAGACAAATTTAAGATTATTTTTGTAAAGTTTTAATAAGGAACCAGGTCTGAAATCTCCCCGTTCGTGGCCAGCGTTGAATTCCAGACAACATCCAAGCTGTTCAACGCTCAACGGATAATACGCTAAAAAGAGTGCAAGTAAGTTGCAATGAATCACTTCTGGTGAGTTTATTATTTTGCGGAAAAAAACTAATGCCTTCTGGCTGTTAAACATCATATAATCAAAAAGAGTCCATCGTGCAACAAATTTAAACTACAATAACTTCAATGATGGGTAAATATCATGGCAAAACATCATAATTTCTCTCCCAGCTGGAAACATCCTGCGTTAAATCCCAACAAACATCGTACACGTTTAGTAGCGTTTCCCTCATTTTTTTGCGCCGCATAAAGTGTCAATAGGCTTTAAATCTCTAGAGGTAAAGTCCATGAAATGCCCCCAATTTTTTTACGTGAGCTAGGCGGCAGAATAGCGTCTTCCTTTCCAAACTTCGTGAGACAGAACATTCTGACATGACCAAAGCGTGGCATCTTAGTCCAAACTGCGGTCGTTGTGGTGAATGTTCATTCTTATACAGAAGTATAATAAGGTCCAGAATATAAGGAATTTGTTCATTTTGAATAACCTGAAGCAGGATTTTGCTTCAGGTACTCTTTTTAACTGCACTGTACTCTTTAGCACATTTTCTTGAGATTCTTCTTATGGGGGCCAACTTCCAAATTTCCGTCACAATTTCTGAAGCATTGATTTTGAAATCCTCCCATTTGGAATTTCAAGAACTATTTAAGTGTAAAAAGCAACATTTTATTTTGTTGATCTACACATTTACCTGTACTTGTCCGTTTAACTTCTAAGGAATGTGTGCTAATATAATACTACGTAGTACGTGCTGCACGCTATTTTATCTTAAATAATTTTTTTAGAATCATACCGTGAAATGTACAATGCCCGATGAAACGAAAATCCGCTGCCCCTGATGACAAACCACAATTGACCCTTCAAGAAAAACAAGTTCTGAAAAATCGATCAATTTTAATCAGAGAAAATGCACTTATATATAAACTTCACATAATTTGAGAGTTGGCCGTCTCTCTTTTGCCTCAGAAATTCCATCCTTCACTATTTTACTTAAGCTGCCTGAGGTATCTCGTGAAAAATAGAACTAAAATTATACATAACTCGTCAGCTTACTAACGCACAGTGAATTGCCATTCACAATAAAATGAACGCAACTGACATGTTTCCTCGTTTTAATTGCTGGTTATTTCATTATTGATTTGATGGCATCATTGAAAGAATAGTACCAGTAGACCTTATCCGTGACATCTTGTAGATCAAGTACAAATTTATCATGGAGGGGAACCCAAAGTGTGCTCCTAACAAACAAATTTCGATGGGGTATACATTTAAACGTAAACATCGCATGAGGCATTTCCGAAAAGTTCATTGGGTTGTTCATTTCATCTTTCTAAATGAAACAAACCATATACGTGTCCTTTTTTAGCATTTAAACGAGTTTATTTCTATCGTCAGATCACCTTCGAATTCTATACCTACGCACATTTCGACGGAAAATACAGCAACAAATCCCGCCAACGCAACCATTTGAATTTTTTTCTGCAGTCAAATTCCGTTTATACATTTTTTATCACAATCAATTATAATTTTGATGGGAGTTTTTTTTTTGGCTTTACCAGGAATTTTTGTGCCAAATTTCGAGGTAAAATATTTATCTAATACAGAAAATTCAATGTGTTAATTCAGTTTAAATCGCGGTTGTATTTTCCCATTCAATTGTCGCAGACAAATGTTGTATGTTCACACTTTCTGCGACTTATCATAAGAACTTAGCTCTTTGGCACTTAACTTGAACCCTGTTACTCTCTCGGTGGCTTTCCGCTTAGGCTGTGTACTGGGTCAAAGAATTATTTTTCTTCAGTGCCCACAATGAATGTTGAGAAATATGTTGGAACAAGAAATGACCCAAGTTGATGCCTTTTATTTATTCCTGGTATTATTTGACCACTGGTGCATGGGTGATATAAAGTCTACGTGCAATATCCGGTTGATGAACGTTTCTATTTCTACCAAGTTTTTAGCTCGCAAGTTCAGTCAGTAAATTTCATAAAAATAGAGATACTTTATAGTTCTCCAGCACATGAGCACAACAAATTGATTCGATCGATTGGATATAAATACACCAAATTCTTATTTTCCACACTTGTATGAATAATTTATTTACATTAATTGCTGCCAGCAGATCTTCCTCCAAATTAATACAAAAAATTGATTCGATCGATTGGATACAAATACACCAAATTCTTATTTTCCACACTTGTATGAATAATTTATTTACATTAATTGCTGCCAGCAGATCTTCCTCCAAATTAATGCAAAAAATTTCCAGTGTGGACACAAAGGCAGAAAATTCGCGCGAGTATCGGCCTGCGAAGTCCGCGAGGCCTACAAGCCTGTTTATTAAATTCCGGTTTCTATATGAAGTCGCCGCCCTAATCATTCTACACTTATGAAACTCTCAACAGCGCGTGGGTCAACTTTTCCTCTCCCCAACTGTGAGGTGAGAAGGGAGCTTTTAAATATCCCTATCGCTATCCTACCAATAGTGATATTTTCCTTGGATAAAGAATTGTTGGGAAATTTGGATCGAAATGACAATATCTGGTTTCATCAGATTTTATCTCATCTTATCAAATAGCTCCTCTCAACGTAGGAGAGAATGTTTAACATGTACTGTAAGTAATTGTATCCAAAAAAATTCATCAAGTTTGTTTAAATAAACACTAGTTTTACATTCAGCTTTCAGGTCATTCAGGCGCAACACTCATCTCCTTACAAAAAATGTACCACCCAACAAAAATAGTGATACACAGTTCTTTCACAAATCAATTTTGTACTGGCTTAGAAATACAAGGTCTCTACTTCCATTCGCTCATTTAAATTCCCATGGCTTGCAGTCATTTTTATTTGGCGCTAATCCCATGAAACTGCCGAGCCACATTTTTGTGGTGGTAGGTTTTCAGGAGCGACGGATGCTTCTTTATCTCGAAGCTTGTGTTCCCGTGACGACTTGCAGCGCCTGAGAGCTGCAGTTCCAGCCTAAAAATGCCAATGCAATATCCTCTCGTCTCTCCGAGCTCTGGCGCTCAGTCGATAGGTTGGACACAGCCTTCTGCAGCCGGTTTTACGACAGCATACAACCTTCTAAAGCCGGTTTTGCAACATTGTACAGCCTTTTGCTTTCCATTTTGCGACACTACACAGCCTTCTACTGCTGCCATTGAGGCAGCCCACTGCTCTCGGTTGCCGCTTTTTCAACATAACATATTTTCACGCTGTGTACTGTTGCTTAAACATCAACAGAACACAGCCTTCTGCTGCTCATCCCACCACAGCACACAGTCATCCGCTGCTGATTTCACAACAAAATGTTCCCTTCGGGGCCTTATACAACAACTCTAAAGAATTAATCTTCTGCTGCTGCTTGTATTCCAGTAAAAATCTCCTCACTGGTCCAGATTTCAATAAATAACTCTAGAGTAATTCAATTTCTTCAAGAGTCTCTTAAGACAACAATGCACAGACATTTTGGCAATGCATCTGACCAAAAAACACTCCTCTTGTGACAACTGAAGAATATATTTTTGTGACAGGCATGTCCTAGCGCATTCGATAATACGTGCTTGGTCCATAGTACTCTCGGTTCCGGTGTTTTTCCCCGCACGATTGCGCTGTTGAGTCGGATCAGAGGATGCCAAAATGGTTCGCAAATATTGCGGAATTAAATATCTGGACATTGTTACAGGGTAAAAATAAATAGTTTTGTGAAAGGGGAATAAATGAAAGTTAATAGGTAATAAAATATAGGAGATAACTGAGCCACCTTCGTAACAAAGCTAATTTCCATACGTAACGCAGTGACATTGTTGCAGGACTTCTCGATAATTTATAATATTTCCGCAAAAGCCCTCAGAGTTCATCATGACTTCCAGCTGAACCACCAGACCAGGAGAATCAAAGGCAGTTTAAGGGGAGGGTCTGAGTCTAAATAAAAAAAGTTTGCTGTTTCGTTTTCTGATCTCATTTTGTAGCTGTGAATAAGGCGCTTCTAATGCAAGAACCGTATGTATGTGCGTGTCACAGTTTGTACATGTGAAGTATAAATAATATATGAATAAAGAAGTATAAATATTCATTTAAAAAAAGGATGTGTTTGTAGATTATTATTCACGCTAAACTGGACAACAGTGAGTAATGTGGCGCATGATGATACACTCTTTATGAGTAAAAGGCAATGGAAAAGACGGGGATCCAGTGCCAAGCAATTTGTTAAGCCTTATTTTTATTTTGAACACTGTTTCAGTTATTTGGCTTTCCTGAACAATTGCAATTTTCAGCCTATAAAAATTATATCTCCTCCAATTCAGGAGCTACAACATCGAGAGACATATCATTCGATTCGTAATACAGATATCTATCGACTCCAGAGTTTTTTTCCTGATTTATTTATTTTTTGAATAATATAGGGTAAAAATTAAGGATTTTTTGGGGATGGGGGGGGAAATGAATAAGTAAAAAAAATCAAAACGAAATTAAAAAAAGGGAGCTCCAGAGTCGATAGGCATATGTACTATGCATATAATACTAATTTTCCAAAATTGTAACTCTAAACTGTCTGAGTTGAAGACTTTTCCGAAGTTCCCCTTTTTACCGTTTTCTTTACATTATCACGTTTTCTTTCATTCACCAAGAAAATCATACGAACAAAATGTGTTTGTATTAGTGTTTTACATGCGTGTATAAAGTTTCAGAAAGATCGGTCAATTAATAAACGAATTTTTGTTTGACCCAGACCCTCCCCTTAAAAAACACGCTTTCATACGACCATTTCACAGTCACGGCATTAACCTGTCTGTGTGAGAGTCAAACTCCAGCTTATTAGGCCTCACTGCATGAAAGATGAAAACGCATCATTGGCACTGAACATCACTAAAATGGCTCGTGATTAATAAAATTATGGAATACAAATCAGCAATCTCTAACAATCAAAAGGGACAAATTAAACATCAAGAGAATTAATTTCAGCGTCGCATTATTAAAATGGCACTATGCTCATTTTATATTAAAATTTGACTTTATTAACAATTAAAATGGCACTATATCAAACATAGAATCACTAATGAGAATACACACCAGTTCGCTATTGTGGCGCAGACCAAATAAAAACAGAAATCCATCCTAACCGCATTTCTAATCCGTTCCGGCAACATCTCGCAAAATTCTAAGTTATGCTCATTTTATATTTTAAATCTGCCAGTTTCTCGACCCGCTCCAACATGACGATACATCCATCTCAAGTAGAAAATAAGTCGAGATTACAATGTTTCAAAAAGTTATGTTTTATGCATGCCTCGACAAATTTTTACATTAGAAGTCTACCATAACATTCAAAGCCATGGAGTTTCAATGTTTCACATGTCAGAAAACGGAAAAGGAGTCCCATGTTTACATTCGATGAAAAAATGTTGTTTTGAACGTCAATATTTCTGAATATAATGTGGAAAACTCACTTCAAATTTATCACGGAAAGCACATGGCTGGGAGTTCCAGGTAAAATATACAAACGAAAAATAATGAACGTTGAATTACTAATATTGATTCATGGACCGCCAAGACCGCACGCATTATCGAATACGCTAGGACATGCCAGTCACGAAAATTTCCTCTTCAGTAGTCACAAGAGGAGTGTTTTTTTGGTCAGATGCATTGACAAAATGTCTGTGCAATTTTAAAAGGAAAACTCAATTCAACGCAAAAATTGCAAGCCAGAAGAATTCTGTGTTTTCTGTCTAACCGAGATTCAGAACATGCTATTTCAGAGTTCGGTACATATTTTTTTCCCCTTCTCCGACAATTCTCGCTTTACTGAAAGATTTACTTTAAAAATGCCACAAGGAAAAAGTAACAAAACTAATCAGAGTGATTTCATATTTGTATATTATGTGAAGATCAGAATTAACGAGTCCTTGGCTTGGAATCGTTTGCACTTTTTTCATTATTTCTGTACATTGAAAGACTCCCATTGTCAAAGGAAATGTAAAGTTAAAGCAAAGTAATTTAGAATAATGAAACACCGGAATTTCGTAAGTGAATTTGAGAATATTAGTCTCTTGCCATGGGTATTTTCATGCAATTAATTAAGAGCGCAAGCTTCAACGCGGATGAAGGACTACTCAAATCCAAATCGATTGATAACATCTCCTCTTCGAAACTGCAAGTTTGGAGTTCAATCCTCAATCAGTTCACTCGTAATGGCGTTTGCTCTTCTGAACAACCATCGAACTTACGTGAATCTTGAAGACTTCTCAAGATTTGGATCAACGAGACTAGCAGTGTTTGTTTTGCCTACTGAGTTTCATCAGCCAGTTACAGAACTTGCCTTTGCTTTGCTTTTAGGATTGAGATTAGCACAACGGCCGTCCAATACCTCGATCTTTGCTAAATTGATGAGAGATCTTATGTCTTTGGAATTTATTCCATCGTTATCGAGAATGTGATTCAATATAATTCGAATTAAATAATCGCGGGTTTCGAACGTATTTCACTCATGCGAAATATAGAAGGAGATAAGTTTCGGGTGAAACCATCACCATAATCATCGGTATTAGATCATCTTATAAAGTTTGGGTGTTCCTTCAACATTGATTGGTACTGTATGAAAGATTCAAGCTACGGCATAGTTTATTTTGGATGGCCTTGGATGTTAAATCAAACCGAATCTTACAAGTTAAAACTTGCAAAACACTGACAATGTCAGTACAAAAAATCCACGAGAAAGTTTTAATGAAAGAGTTGTATAACAAATTCCATATATACCATTTATGTCTTGCTTTTCCTGTGTGTTCGCGGTGTCAAAGTGCGGACAGGACGTTGGAATTCAAGTGCTTGAGTACTGTAAAATTCGTTTGGAAACATTTCTAATCCTAGTTACTAAACAAATCGCAAAAAAGATCAGCTTCAAATTTACTGACGGTAATTCCCAAATTGTGAGACTACTAAAGTCCCCCTACTGAACCTCCTTACTGTGCTATTATCTATCTCTCACGAAACAG
>JALHKN010426032.1:0-11908 GCA_039513755.1 Hyalella sp. 3TK10
TGCCTCTCAGTTTAGGGTCCGATAGAAGAATTGCCGTCCAGTTAATGCCTCTCAGTTTAGGGTCCGATAGAAGAATTTCCGATACTAAAATCATAGCGGCAGTTCTAATGCCGCTCTCAGGAAGTTCTATGTCTCATGTTTAATTTACACTGTGGAAATATTATCGTGGTGTCAAATGTTCGTCCAGGCGTAGACGTTCTGAGCCTGACCACGGCAGCGTACCTTCGCAAGTACGCCTTCAGTTCTCAACCGGAGCGTAAAGAAATGGACAAAGATTACGCCAAAATTTTGGATGTCTATTTCGATTATTGCTTCAACTTCAAGGAAAATGGTGAGATATGTCAGCAACAATTCTAAAATCGCTGATTTTTTTCCCCTAAGATTCACATACCTAGTATAAATCAAAATTTGAAGTATGAATAAATTTGTCGATCTGCATGAGAAGTTTTTTATGTTCAGTTGACCCTCTAGTTTGCTGATTTTCATTCATATCTTTCGACAGTATATCATTCAAGATATACAACTGTAACTGTATTTCACAACCCCTCATAATCTAGCATCTCATTCTTATGTCACTTCTTGACAACACGCAGTGGAAACGTTGGGCATTCAAACTTTTCTTGAAGATCGTCGTACGTTTGCAGAAATTAAGTGCTATACAATAATTCACCACCTGCAGCTATCGATAAAAACCATGCCAAATTCTATTTTTCTAGGTGAATTTTCTAAGAAGCGACTCGAGAGCGAACATCATCCCGATGAGGCTACATTGGTCAATGAGAAACGTAAGTTGCGATTGGAATATAATCACTTTAATTCAATTTGTAAAACCAAAAATGATAAGAGCTTCAGAAACGTTTTACTAAATAAGCCATTGACAAGCAAGAGATAAATTGTATCTAAATGCATTGTTTTGCTGTATTGTTACGAAATACGAAGTGGAAACATTATTTTTATTCAAATAGTGTAAATTTGTTTTGGCAGTTAACGTAAAAATCTTATTCAAATCAGATGAGTAGCGTAATTCCAGTGTTAATTTATTTCTCTCCCTCCACAGTTACGACCAAAGCTCCTAACTGCTGAAAACATTGTTAATATACGTATTAAGAAATTCTGCGTGCATATGCAGCAACACCACCACTGAACATGTGTTAAAATCGTTGGTAGAAATCATCCAGCAAACTTTCCGATCTACAAATATGACATTCGGCAGTCCGGACGAACTTTTGGAAATTAAAGTTATAGTGGAAGTCTATGATATTTCCGAGAACAACAAATATTTTTGCCTTTTTTTACGTTATTTAATTTGTTCATCTTTTAATTCGAACGCTTTTTACTTGTAATTTTGTATGCTCTGTTACATAATTGGTCCCCAACTCACAATTTTACTTCGTCAGCTCAAAATTCCAGAGCTACTATCATCATTTGATGCATTTGTCGACATTTAAAGCCAATTTACTCATAAGGTTGAAATTTAATCTAATCGATTTTCCTTTCTAGAATTTAACTACATGATCTGTATAATATTTTTACATATGAAGCAAAATGAACTGTTTCTCTTTAGTTATTTCACTAACTTCGATAATAGTTTTGTTGTATGAAATTGCTTCCATTGAAAAACTAATCTCGAATTTAATCGTCAATGATGAAATTAACCACAAGCACCGTTCCACTTTCCCTCTTGAATTTCAATCACTAATAGCATAAGATAACTCATTGGAAGTATATGGTCGATCTTTCGTGGATTAAATTTGTACCTTCATCTGTGATTTATTTGCCTCCTAGAATTTCTGACATGAGCAAATTCACCACAGGGATTTACACAGCCAATTCTCCTCGGTCGCATTCCCCATAATTCACCACAGGGATTTACACAGCCAATTCTCCTCGGTCGCATTCCCCATAATTCACCACAGGGATTTACACAGCCAATTCTCCTCGGTCGCATTCCCCATAATTTCCCGACTATCGGCCGCGTTTATTTCGAATTTCCCAATTTAGGAGGTTTTGAATTTTTTTTCAAATTGAATAAAATGAATAGATTTTGCTAGGAATATTTCAAGAAGCAGGTAAAAAGGTTGAGAACAACACATAGTAGGAGCAAACTTTACTTTAACTTAATTTGTGAGGATAGTAAACAATGCTCGAAAAATGCCACTCACTCGAATGTACATCAGAAAATGCAGTTGCATATTTGTGACTACATTTCAAAGCATCATCAGGAATATGTTTTCTCATGACCAAAATAGATATCCATAGCTTGATAAATTCCGAATAAATTAAATATTAGGCTTTGAAAATATTGTGACTTTTTAGTTTTCTATTTGGTGAAAGATTCAATTTCTAAGCGTAATTTTCTATCGACGTGAGAATTAGGATAGAAATAAAGTTTGTAACTGAGTTTTGCATCAGAGAATATTTTTTAGTTTGTTCCAGAAAAAGAACATAGCAGAATCCATAGGTGATAAGCGATCTTTGGAATTAAATTTGCAATTCTCCTTGAAGTATCAAGATGTAGGAAAGCGTGTCGAATCTCAACTTGAATCCTAACTGAAGTGGGTAAGATTTTAATTAGTATTTGAAAACTAATTGGAAATGCAATGGGAATTTATGTAAGCCCATTGTTATCATCTCTGTCTCCGAAAACCGAACCTTTCTAAAAAAAACTCCGATGCCGCAAAATTTGGGCTTCCCAAGGGAGAGAAAACGCTTGATCATTGTCACTTGCGAGCAATGAATTGTGCTTCTAAGTCGGCCGCCAGCCGCACTCCATTTTATACTGGCTAGAGATATATAATTTGTTTTTCATCAAGTATTAGAATTTGTGAGTGATACCCCTCAAGTCATTTGAATAAATATATGTACGTTAATTTTTCAGTGATTGTTACGAGCCTTCAACTTTTATTGCAAGGCCCAAGTTAAGGAAGACGTGTGAGGCCGTGAGTAAAGGTTACTTAAAGCAATTTAGAAGTAATAATTCAGCCATTTACTTTAGCCAGCTCATTCGAATTGGGGCTTACGGAGATTTGCTACCAATCGATATTTATTCTCAATATGAGCAAATGCTCCTAAACGAAACGGAGTTAAATATTCTTAACGCACCGTTTTGCTGATTCTTTAAAGTTCATTTCGTATTTATATTGTAAGGAGGGGTGCCATTTAAATATACCGTGGAAAGATATGAAGATGTATCGAACAAGCACTATGATATAACTCAAACTAATTGAAGACGTAAATCATGGCCATGAGAGAAAGGGCACAGAGTGATGGTGGGGGGGGGGNTGCTCTTCAATTAAGTCTCGATCACACTAACTTGAACTCGTAGTATAACTTCATAACTTTCATACTTCATAACTTGAGCCGACAGTACTGAAACTAATTCGTGAAGGCCTGCCACCTCGGGTGCTCGTTGATCTCTCTAACAAATCAGGTCTAGTCTCCTTGAAGAAGACTTCAGGCAGCTTTGAATGTCGTATTCACTGAAAGTTAGAAAACCGGTTATTTTTTCAAGCATTGCATTGGAATTTAATTTCGTCATTTGTAAATAATTTGTTTACTTACAAATTATGCCGAATGAGAATGAATGTTTTCCTCAAAGCAGCAACGGAAACCGATTTAAAAATTCTGACGAACTGCAAGGGATTTCTGGTCACTTATACGTATTAATGGGAACAAATAATTTGCTTTTGCCGCACTATTCCTGCATGAGAACCTCAAAAATCTTCTTGCTCATCATAGTATAGGATCTATTCCACCTGCTGAAAACGTTTCGTAAAACAAAGCTTCAAGCTTATAAATTATTCAACAGGTTAGTATTCGAGCTGAGAAAGTACATAACATTACTATGAATAATTTCCTTTAAATTAAACTTCCAGAACTACACTCAATGATACTTTGATACTTCTACGAAAGAATTATCGGATAAATCATTCGATTTTTTATATATACACTTGCAGTTACTACATCAAAAGTTTCATAAAACTCCAAAAATTCATACATTTCACTTATGTTGAGCGAAATGATTACTACGATACGTATCTGCATGGACAGCAATAATCGATTAGTTTTCTTCATATGTTGCCACGAAAAGTTGTTTGTGTTAATCGAGCTCGCGAGAAACATTTTACCTGAGTGTGTCGCACGTAAGCCCCGTGCAATTTGGTAGAGGAGGGTCGGGTGTTTCAAGCTCGTAGGCCTCGAGTGTGGATCTTCTGTTGGTTGCATAGCATCAATTTTTGGTAAATGGACAAGCCAATATAGGAAATTCCTAATACATTTACTTGTGCGTGAGATAAATCATTACTCGAATGTCACCCAATTGTGCTCGTTGAGTCTATGCAGTGATGTCAAATATTTTTAGTGCATGAGATATGTGTCGGGATCTTCAGCAGAAAAATTACAACACTTATGCATAATTCAACACAAGCCCTCAGCTTTTGCACATTAAAATGGCGGAAACTGAGTCACGCTTAATCATTGAAGGAATTACTTCTTCACTGATTGTGTGTGACTATAGTTTTGCTCCTCTAAATCGCTATAGTTCCAAGGAATAGTATGTTAATAAAGCAAGAAAATACGCTGCGTGCTGCATCTTCACTTCCTTTTTGTAACAAATCTCAATTGTGCAGAGTATGTAGGAACCCTAACAACACTGACCATCGATTATATTCAATTCTGTTAGATTGTGCGGTGTGGAATGTATGAAGTATTGATACAATAGTGATCTTTACACTGATGGTGAGTGGTCCCATGCTAATGTCATTTGTCAGTGACGAGCTTAACAAATCATAAAGAAGCGCCATTATATCTCAATAATCTACACTGCTAGAAATCTTTGCGAGCTTTTGAGTAGCGTGGCTGCTAAATGGCCGACAGTTGACCATCGAAAATACGGCTGTGATTTGCAATTGGTTAAGGAAATATTTTTGCACGTTTTTTTGCTGGCCAACTTCCAGAAAGTCAATGAAAGTTTAGCAACTTTGATATGGAATAAGTAGGATCATAATCCACAAAAATACTTTTACAGTTCGTGATTCTTGCGATATGCTTGCGGTTACACAGCGATCTCAAGCGACGATATCATGCACCATGCAGAGACGATGAAGCCGTAATACGAACGAATTATTGTATTAGATTTGATTATATGTTTAGAATTGCTTTTTGGGACGAAGAACAGGGAGGTTATGATCATGTGAACTGAAATTGTGCTCATTTATTTATGAATCGGACGTCGAAGTTGGAACTTCAATTAAAAAACCTGACTCGCACGGCCCACAGAGGATCAGCTGCCCTTATAAGTTGAGAATTACGACCGTTCAAAAGAGTTCATGGGTCTAGATTCTCAGAAGTGTTTACGATGACCGTAATTTAAATGATGATCGTAATTTTAGTTCCTATAACTTCGACTACCGGGATTAGTTTCATG
Source organism: Hyalella sp. 3TK10 (assembly GCA_039513755.1). NCBI lineage: Eukaryota > Metazoa > Arthropoda > Malacostraca > Amphipoda > Hyalellidae > Hyalella > Hyalella sp. 3TK10. The sequence continues at coordinate 5,426 of JALHKN010426032.1, forward strand.
AGCAAGTTTCGATTAACGTGTGAGTTTGCGATGTATACTCGTTATTTAGGAAACTCTGGCCATAGCGAGAAACTATTTCTCACAGCTGATGAGTGTCATTTCTCACCACACTTTTTGTGATTCTAATCGCTTAACATCGAAGCATCACAGAGAAAAAAAATATCCCTTGCAAATTAATAATGCGTTTTGCTGGTCATGTGAACAATATTTTCATTCACCTCATCAGCCTTGGCAATTATTTATAAGGATTCTGAGAATACATTAAATAGCAACTAATGATGTAAATAACAATTAATGAACACTCTTCGAACCAATATTGAGAAATAAAGGGAATACGGCAAACTATTCTGATTAAAGATGCAATTACGGAACGCAAGAAATATTGTGTGCAAATAACTCTCATCCCGATGTTTTAATTTTCAATGAAAGTGCTTGTTAGGTCATTATGATCGAGTAACATGTCTACAAGTGATGTATTTGATGATGCAAAACGGAAGATTGTTTATTTTAGGCTAGTATAACTTGCATCTATTTTTGGATAAATTACGTTATTCGAGTCCACACTTGAGTACATAACATGGAGATGAAGCATGCTTCTAGGTAAGTCCATAAATTCCGAATAAATTATATTTTGAAGTAAACTTGGCATTATAACTGATCAGTGATGGCTCAAGGTAAGTATTTATAACAGGTCATTCAAGACAAGAAGATTTAACAGGCAATAGATCTACAAACTGGCAGATCGCCTTTACAAAATATGACTATCATTGTCTATTAAGGGTTGGTACCTTATAAAGCTTAGATCTAAAGATGATTAAACGCCTATCAACTCGCTATCAGGCAATGACGTCAAAAAGTTCATTAGTGTCACAAGCCCTTTCTAGAAAATAGTTTAAAGCTAAATTGTACAAGAGCTAACGAGTGGGGAAATCTAAAAGCTAAATCTACCGCCAAGAACTGCACGACTTGAAATTGTAATTTTATACCTCATGATTTATACCTCATGATTTATACCTCATGATTTATACCTCATGATTTATACCTCATGATATATACCTCATGATTTATACCTCATGATTTATACCTCATGATTTATACCTCTTGATTGGAACCGTTGCCTTGCATGAAAATGGGCAGGGTTGGGGATGGTCGCAGAATGACCGATGTCTGTGACTTTGATCTGGGTACATCAAATATTTATAATGATAGAAATAGTAGATTTCTGGGTTTCCACAGAAAGTTGCCCGAGTTGAAACGTAATTTGTATATACTTCAAAATCTATCACAACGTAGCTTTTATCTTTTCTCAAATTGAACTAAATTCGGAATACGTTTTAAAGGATGACTTTAGATTAGATTTTCCCGTCCTTAACTAAAGTAACGTAGAGAAAATATTCTAAGCACCCGTTACACCGTGCACCTCCCCCCCCCCCTACACAAGGTAAATTCTTGAAATGTTTGGTCCGAAAAAAATATTTTTTCGGGGTTGCAAAATTACAAATCTTAGTCGTGCACCTCCTTGTTCATGGTTGCTGGCCTCTATCAATGAGGTTTCAACAGACTTATCTACCGCATAACCTAAAAAGAGCAAAACTTTTTTACACATTATGGAATGTAAAGAACATGTACATCATATCAAAGAACGATAAATCTAGTAAACAAGCCAAAGCACAGTAAAAACTTTATACGATAAATCTCACGCCGTACAGTACTACGTAGGTATATAAAAAATAGAAGTCCTGTAGGAATTCTAACAGTATCGTGATTATAATTCCACTTAACAACTAACTACCAACATATGTTTAATGAGAAGTTTTCAAAGGTCCATCTCAACCACGATACTCAAGTTGCACAAATTTATTATAATCATTGTTGCAGATAAATGATGCTCTTGGGAAAATTGCATTTAATTCCAACTTTATATTGCACGCATTGAGAAAATTTACATCCTATTTAGGTTTTCTAACGACATAGGATTTGCCTTAGTCTATAAGATGTTTTGTCCTTAGCAGCCCGTTGTTGTATTGAATGTTCTGAATTCCAGTGTCGTTTTCTTAACGTTTTGTTAAATTGGTCCTGAATCGCATTTTAGGTACTCGCAATTATTTCCCCAAAACCTCGTTCATGCATTATTAGTATATACAGTGCTTCTTTAAATATTTGATACGCTGAACGTTTTCTCGTCGAGGAAGCTTCTCAAGGATTTTGCCAACGATAAATGTTATCACTGAAGAAATATTATTCAGGTATGCTAAATTCAACTGTACAGAGAGACTAAGCTATTCAAAAACTTCATCATTGAACCAAGAAGTCCAGCAGCCCACGTTATGTTGAGTTACAAAGTTTCTGCACGTTATTGATAATTTCAAGCCACGAAATTGATAATCTAGATCGCGCTTAAGATATGAACGAGGTTTAAAACTATCAATCAACATCCTTTTGTGTACTTAACGTAAGCTTTGGAATGATTATGGACTAAATGTCTTTTTCAAAAGTGATGATCGAATATTAACATGCTAAGGAGTTAATGGCTTAGTAATGAACCCACATAAATTTGCATCAGCCGACAAACAGAGTTTCATGAAGGCTGCAGACCAAAATTCATAATCGAGAGCAAATATCGGTATTTCTAAAAATTTTGAAACTTCCCAATGCATCGAATACAAAGTGTATAAATAATCATTCACACAAAAGTTTGAGTGTTTACATTCGAATTAAAAAATTCGCACGGAACACATTCATACATCGGTGTTAAAACTTTAATGCCACAACAAAAATGAATCAAAAATACAATAACTGGAACAACGAGAATTAGTGGCAAGCAAATTTTTTAATTACCATCAAATTAGTGAATTTATAAAATTGTCGTTAGTCAATAATTCTGAGATCATTAACACTAAGAATAATATACACGCGTTATTCAAAGAATCACGTTTTAAACAATAAGTTAAGATCTATAGAGTTAGTGAACAGAGTAAATTTCTAATGACTAGTCATAACCTATGACTACAGACTTCAACTGCACGATCGATCAACAAGAGCCAATAAGCAGCTTAAAGTAATTTAAAAATATTTACACGTAGGCTATCTCCTCGAGTTCTTTCTTCTTCTTTATGTGGTAGTAAATTTCCTCGACGCTTGGCCTGAAACAATCGGCCATGAACGTCTCCAGCGTCTTGTAGAAATGTTCCGTAACGCCCCATAAGTGGTGGCCCTCATCGCTGTAGGTCTGCAAGTACATTAAAAATTCATTTACATTTTCATCTGTTACGCCACATAAGTGGTGGCCCTCATCGCTGTAGGTCTGCAAGTACATTAAAAATTCATTTACATTTTCATCTGTTACGCTCTATAAGTGGTGGCCCTCATCGCTGTAGGCCTGCAAGTACATTGAAAATTCATTTACATTTTCATCTGTTACGCTCTATAAGTGGTGGCCTTCATCGCTAAACGTCTGAAATGATGCAAGGAAATTATCATAGTTACAATGCACAAATGGCAATATGTACAATTTCCCACGAGCTTCTTTATCAAAGGTCGATTATTCTTTTGAGGCTAACACCATCGATGTTTTATTTATCGCATACAAGACATTCCAATCAGACTCACCATTTGTCTGAAGAGAATCCCCTCATCAGTGAGGGCTTTAGCCAGTAGCATAGTGTGATGGTAATGCACTGAATGGTCTGCAGTTCCGTGCACCAACATCAGGAATTTGTTCTTCAGGTTACCAGCTACCTTGGTGACGTCAGCGGCCTCGTAGCCCTTGTAGTTACTGCCCGGTAGGATATGCGGCGACCCCATGTAGCGCTCGCTGTATACTGAGTCTAGGAAAAGTTAAATTTTTAAATAGAATTGTGCCCCCAAAAAAGTGAAATAATTATTCATGACATTTTAATTTTTAATTTGCCTCATGCTATTAGAAGTGAAATTTATTAAGTATTTGAATAAAATTTGGTTCCTTAGTAAATTTCTTTAAAACAATATTTCCTAGTTAAAAGAAACAATGTTTCTCAGTATTTTTCGTGGAGGCTTTGACTAGGTGAAAAGTTGCTGGATTCTTAGGACCTCTTTAAATTTTGTGAGTTTATCAAATTATCAGTAACGTATTGAAACCATATTATTATTCTGTCAATTGTGCACTTAATAAATAAATCGAGATGCATCTAATATTAGTAGAGGCAATCAGAAGTTTCAGTATTTGATAAAGTTTCACCTTCTTAGAGTCTAAAATTTCCAGTTTGAATTTCAATTAAATGAGACAGTTATCGAGTAGGAAATAATAATTGTTTAGTAAATTGGAACCATGATCAATTCATCAAAATATGTAATGTTGAAAAAATGTAAGTGGGTAGTCATAATAGTTGAACTTAAATTTCTTATTTCGTGACTCAAACAAGTGTCTAAATAAGTGATGAAATCGCATTGCTGACACAAATTTAATAACGTGTGGATGGTCACCATAGTGCTCGAATCTTGTGATGGGGGCAACTGCCAAGCCGCACTTGATGACGTCATCCTGGTCCCTGGCCATGGCCATGAGGGTGATGAAGGCCCCGTACTGCCAGCCCCACAAGGCGATGCGGGAATCATCGATGAACTGCAGCTTTTCTTTCATGTATTCTAGCACGGCTAGTTGGTCCTCGACTTCCTTAACGCCAAGGTTGTGATAAACCTGTTATTGGCATGACGAACAGCGTTCAGGTTGTGTCGGCGTTAGCTTACTTTAATTACAAAGCAGTGGAAAGCGCCCGTTAACTGGTATATCATCAACGATAGACGGACGAGTTGATGAGTCGAATATAAATTAAANTCATGTATTCGAGCACGGCTAGTTGGTCCTCGACTTCCTTAACGCCAAGGTTGTGATAAACCTGTTATTGGCATGACGTACAGCGTTCAGGTTGTGTCGGCGTTAGCTTACTTTAATTACAAAGAAGTGGAAAGCGCCCGTTAACTGGTATGTCATCAACGAAAGGCGGACGAGTTGATGAGTCCAATATAAATTAAAATATTCTCACTCAACATGAATGTATACAAAAATAGCAAACTCTAAAATTCCTCCGAAAAATAATCGTTTTGATGAGCTAATTGAGAATTTTACCGGTTGAAATATTCTATTTAAGTTTGTTCACTACTATTATTGCATGAACAACCATTAGGAGTACTACTACCACTACTTTTATTGCTACTGATACTACTTCTACCGTTAGACAAAAATGGTAGCCTTAAATATTGATCTCAATTTTTCCAACATCGGATGTCATGTAAAAAACAATATCGAAACCAACTATTATTTTTTACTCGGAAAATTTAAGGACGAAAAAAGTATCGCTAACATTTTTGACGTGCCATAATTTCTAGAACATTTAGTGCTTGATTTTGATGGTGATATCAGACATTATTTTTATTTTACTACAAAATATTCTGTTTCTTTGAAGTGTTGTGTTCTCGGATAATCTTTGAACTTGACACTGTTGTGCAGAGTTCTACTACCGTCTACAGTTTAAATCCTTTATACTCTTTCCTCAAAAAATCCATGTAAAACAGTAGTATTCTTAAATCATACATTTTACTCGCCTCATGCTTGAGCTTGTCGCCATTGTACCCAGTACCGCGCCCGTCTATCCTAGCGTAGATCATGTCGCTGTGGGACGCCAAGTACGTGCCGAAGTCATGCTTCATCCGCCAGTCCACCGATTGGCTGCCTGGTGCTGCGTTACTGCACAAAAATCGACGTCAATTTAACATAACTGTCAATTAATCGATTCATAGCTTCGATTCGTTCAATAACTCAAGTAACTGAAATTACAGTCAATCAACTTGCTGTCTAGTGCTGCAGGATAGTACAAAAATTAAGATCAAGAAAAGTTGCATCTATAACAGTGTTTTCCATTTAAAAATTGAAAGCTCACTATAGTGCACCATCATATGTAACTCAAAACAATTTTAGTCAGAGCTCACATATATTTTTTGCGTGCCATAAATCGTATTGGGTCTGCAGAGTTAATTTTCAGGACTTCCAAAAGTTCAACGAATTAACCCAATGATTAAATAAATAACAAATCTTGAAAAGTTTCATCAGTTAGTCGTCAAGGCTGTAAATTAATTAATTCATTGTGTATCAGCTGGAAGCATCAGCATGAATACGAATTAATTCGAGAGTTCAAATTTAATTTGTTACATTTATTGCAAAATTCTTTCATTAGCAATGTTTGAAAATCAATTTATTATGTACTATCTGCAATCGAGACGGTCGAGTATCGTTGTATCGGAACTCGAATTTTCTCAGCATTCACACTTCGCCAATCATTGAGTGGGTGGGCCCACAACGTTGTGTTGGCACTCACACTTCTACAATCATGGGGTATTGAGGGTTTAAAACGCTGTGTAGACACTCACACTTCGACAATCATGGGGTATTGAGGGTTTAAAACGCTGTGTAGACACTCACACTTCGACAATCATGGGGTATTGAGGGTT